>JASDQU010206045.1:4291-14935 GCA_032191745.1 Picea mariana
TGTGACCACTTGACATCTTATGCATCTTATTTATTGGTTGTATTTTCATATTGATGTAGAAAAGTGTTTATTTGATGTTGTTGTTTCTTTACAAGTTTAAAAAAAATTAAAAAATTGAAAAAAATGATTGTTTTTGTATTTTTTTGAGGTCTTGCCGACATATTCCGACATTTTCCGTCGATGTCGCCGAGATGATCTCTTTCGGACCCTCTCCGACACTTTCCTCGACATGACATATACAAAATTGATATATACAAGACTGGCACGTGTGAAAGGATTTCACTGGTAGGGCCGACCTCTCACTCTGGGTGGGTAAACCCACCTTTAATTTAATTCTAGGTCTCAATAATAACTGTTGGGGCCGACTTCTTATTATGCCTATTAAAATTGTCCGATGACCAATCCAAAAAAGGGGATTTGGTCCTAATACAATTACCGACATGATTAATCCACAATGGGGATTAATCCAATGAATAAAATAACAATAATAATAAGAATACTCTTCGTAGTTACATTATTTCAACAGAAAAGAGAGAAGGGTGAAAGATGGATTTCTACATCATGTATGAGGATAGTTTGGAGGGGATCTCCAACTACCTGTAATGAAAGGTTAGGATTGCAATTGTTCCCAGGGAGAACAAGTTGTGGAATTTTGTGAGTATCGTTGTGCTTGTACCCACATTAGAGCCTATTTCTTTAGACCTTCATGAGGTGAAGGAAGAAAGGGAGCATAGGATAAAATTGGATGGAGTAAAAGACCACTTGATTCCACATTTTGTTGAAAAGAAAGCAATCAAGGAAATGTGGGATGCATTGAAAAATTTGTATGAGGCAAAGAACAAGAAAAAAAAAATGGCTCTCAAGGATAAGCTCCACTGTACTAGGATGGTCAAGGGAGAGAGTGCGACCTCCTACCTCACCAGAGTTGCACATATGAAGGATGAGTTGAAAACTTTTAGAAAATTTATTCCAGACTTGGAGTTGGTGTGCATAGCCTTAAAGGTCTTCACCAAAGAATGGGAGGTTTTTGTGAAGTGTGTGGTGGGTAGAGAGAAAATTCCAGATTGGAGCAGATTGTGAGATGATTTTAATTAGGAGGAGATCTAGGAGGGTTCTCAGAGTAGAGATCAGGAGAAGGAAGAGGGTGGTGTTGACAAAGAGAATGTTGCTTTTTTGGGAAAGAGAAAAATAAAGATGAAGGACATGAGCAAAGTGAAATGCTTTTCTTTTCAGAAGTTTGGCCACCATTTAGGTCAGTGTCTAAACAAAAAGAATGCCAAGAATGAAGCAGAGGTTGTTGCATCAGCTGTAACAAATGATTTTTCCAAGCAGTTCGAGAAGGAGTTCTCCTTAGTGATTGTCTCTCGAGTAGCAATTTTTTTGAGTGTGAGGACACAAGTCCATGGTTTGTGGACAACGAGGAATCTAGTCATATGACTTGGACAAGAGCGATGTTCCTGAGTATTACAGATAACGAATCATACATGCATGTGGATAGTGGGGTCGACACCAAGCATGTAGTGGAGGGGGTTCGATGGGTTAGATTTCAGCCGGAGTCAAGAGGATATCTGGAGGTGGCCAAAGTTTTACTAGTACCAAAGATGAGAACAAAATTACTCTCAGTGTCATCTCTAGAGGAAGATGGGTATGCGGTCCTATTTTGTAATGGATGAGTAGCTATCTATCTGTTGGGAGAGATCCCAACTGCAACATGAGTTCTTGGTGTTCGAGATGTAAGGATGTACAGGTTGTTGGGACAACCTATAGATGGAGAGTCCAATTGAATTTCAGGCTCAGTGGCAGAGCAAGAGACAACTGGGTGTGAGGATTTATCCATTTCAGTCAAGAAACTGAGTTGGTATGAAATGACACTGGACGATGCTCAAGAGGATGAGATGATTTCTCAGAGTAGAGGTGACTGGCACAGGTCTTCAAGTCAAAGTCCAGGGCAGGTAGTGAGATGGGCTCCAGAGTTAGAGGGAGCAACTTCGGTGGATAGAGTATTGAGCTTGGAGACAAATCCAAGAGGTGGTAGAGGTGCTAGAAGTACCTCCCTCACTAAGAGGGAGAGTTAGTTTTTGTAGCTTAAATATACTTCTGCATTGGTTGTGCCCAACATGCATAAGTGACTAGAAAATGTCTCTTAAGTGAGTTTATAAAGTGATTTTATAAATTTAAAGTCTTTTATTATTTAATGAGTAAAAACAATTTTATAAATTTTGGGTCACTTAAATAATTTAAGTGATCTCAACGATAAATTAAGTCATGACCATTAGATAGTGAGAGGAAAGATCTAATCTTGGCCATTGACATCTAGGGTTAGTGGTAGCTATTCATTAATGAGTTATAAAAACTATTTTTGAGAGAGATGGGGCATATTATTCAATGAAAGAGTCATTGATGAGAGAAGAAAGAGGAGTTAGAGCAATAAGAAAAGAAAATAAAGAAGCATATTGAGGCACGAATCCTGAGATGATAAGGAAGAGAAATCGAGGTAGTAATCTGCACAGTTTTTGAGGCAGTGAATGCTAGTAAATTGACTGTACAGTCCATATTGTATATTTCTGGGAAATGTTCCCAAGCTTTGGCACACTTCTCGAATTGGTATTATGTACAACAAGCCATACACATGTTGTATTGTTGTTCTGTCATATATTGGCACAGATTCCAATGGGGTTTGAGATAAGTACAAGTGTTTTGGTTTATTGTCCAAGTTGTAATCTTGAGAAAAATTCTGAGTTTTCTCTAATAAAGATACTCTTTCTATTGGTTTTCCCCTTGTGGGTTTTTCGAGGGGCTTGACCCAAAATGATGTGTTAAATGTGAATGATTATTTGTTGTTCATGTTCATTATTTATGTTGCATGTGTACTTATCATGTGTATTTCAACTTACTAGTTACATTGATATGTTAGCATGTGATATGCATTGACATGCATGAATGCAGATGACTATAGAAGACTAAAATCAATGTATTGCTAAGGTGTTTAAGAAATTTATGAAGTTGTATGTTGTGTGAATTCTTGAAATTTTAACATTGGATAGGTGGAGAAGGACTTCCATCTAGAGATCAGGTAAAGGAGAAGAGAGAGAACAGAGGCAACACATGTGGGTTTTAGCGAGAGGAAGCCATAGGAAAGTGTAACCTCATACATAAGTTTGTTGTACAATCCTTCTATACATGTACGCGGGTTTCAGTGGAGATAGTCTTGTATGTACATGGGTTTTTTGAAGGAAAGGCACGTACACCTCTAAAAATGTGTAGTTTTGGGCCATACAACAGACCATAATTTGCTAGGTTTGTCTGCAGTTGTATTTCTCTTAGTGGGCCATTATACCTGTTACAGGAGCCCCGATTTTAGCATAATAATATCATTCTCAACACTAGTTTTCCCTCCGGGGATTTTTCCAGGGGTATCTACCCAAAAATATTAGTGTTTATGTGTGCATGATTTGGTTTCCAATTTTTCTTCCGCTAGACTTATTGAGTTCAATATTTCAACAATGTATTTTAGTTTTGTGAGCTATTAATATGATTGCAGTAAGGAAATCACTAGATAAAAATGTACCTAGGTGTTGAAGTAAGATAGATTTCAACATGGTATAAGAGCATGTTTAAATAATCAACATGGTATCAAAGCGCATGCTCTGAGGGGAAGCCAGATCTCAAATCCATAACTAGTAGGGGAAAATCGAAGGACGAATTTCAGGGAAACAATCACACTGAGTAAAAACTAAGTTTTTGCAGGTTTATTGTTGTGTACGCAGGTCACATAAAGCACAATCATGTACAAACATGAGAGGATTTGAGAATAGTTACATATATGTGAGTTGCAGTGGTCACAACCGCATACATACATGGGTTTCAATGGTCACAATTGCATACATATGTGGGTTGCAGTGATCACAAGCGCATACATACATGGGGGTCTAGTTTTGATAGGCACAAACAAGCTAGTACAGGTCAGTACAGGGGAAATTTCCAGTAGCAGGTTATTTTTCCAAGGTAGGTTATCAGGTCTTAGGGATGGAAACAACACCGTTGAGATTTGAAGACAGATTGGATGGAGCATCCATCTTCCTATCTTGGAAATCAAGAGTAACTTTGGCATTGAAGGAGTACGACCTTTGGGAGTTAGTGGACAAAGTTGTTACTCCATCAACAAATTAGACAACTTTGGAAGCTCATAACAAGAAGTAGATTAAAGTAGAGAGGGTCCTCTTGGATTTCGTGAAGGATCATCTAATCTCTCACCTATCCGAGAAGAAGACAACCAAAGAGATGTTTTATGCCTTGGTAAGTTTTTTCTAGAGTAAGAAAATGAATAGGAAGATGGTTTTAAGGAATAAACTCATATTAGTGCAGATGTCTAGATCTAATAATGTGATCAACTATCTCACAAGGAGCACTCAGGTACATGATTAACTTGCAACCATAGGGGAGACAATAGAAGATGAAGAGATCATGAATGTGGCATTGAATGGTCTTCCCAAGTCATGGGAACTATTTGTCAAGGGAGTTTGTGCTCAGGAACATCTCCCAAATTGGAAGAGGCTTTGGGATGATTGCATCCAGGAAGAGACTCAGGAGGATTCTAAAGTTGGAAGGAAAGAATATGAAGAGGAGGAGAACTTGGCACTTGTCAATAATACAAGAAAGGGAAAAGGAAAGGGTTCCAAGGCTAACAGAGAGGAGTAAACCTCACAAATAGGTAAGAAGGACTTGAGTACAATCAAGTTCTTTATGTGCCACAAGTATGGGCACTGTGCATCATAGTGCCCGAAGAAGAAGGGGCAAGGGAAGACGCAACAACGACATCAACATAGATGCAACTTGATGATTTTTCAACAAAGTTTGAGAAGGAATTATCAATGTTCTCATGCCTCTCTACTAGCACCAACTCAAGGAGTTCTTGGTACTTGGACAGTGGGGATTCTTGTCATATGATGGGATCACATAGTTGTTCACTAGTTGGTCAGAGACAGACTCAAATCTACATGTGGAGCTTGACACCAATGCCAAGTGTTGTGTAGAGGGAGTTGGGATAGTTGGGTTCCAACTGGAGTCACGAGGTTCTCTAGAGGTGCAAGATGTGTTGTATGTCCCAGAGATGAAGAATATTTTTTCTCAATCTTAGCTCTAGAGGAAAAGGGTTTTGCAGTCATGTTCCGGAATGGACAAGTACTCATACATTCAGAGGGACCTATCCCTAACACAACAATAATCATTGGCATCAGAGAGAGAAGGGTATATAGGTTATAAGGAAATATTGTAAGAGGAACCAAAGGGATCTTGGATCATGGATAGATTTCAATGACAGAGAATGAGGAGAAGGAGGCCTTGAAGGGTGAAAAACCAAAGGATGAGCAGAGTTGATAGAATTCCAGTGTGTGGAGTCAACCTTCACATGGAAAGAGGGAGTTAGCCCTTTCTAATTTTTTCAAGAGAAAGAGTGACGCGGACCGCACTCTACAGGGCACGTCCGCTCACAGGATCTTCTCTTCTTCTACGGCACGAAGAACTCTAAGGTTCTTCTATTTCCCTATCGAGAAATATACACCCACAGAACTCTGGTGGGATCCCCCTCTCTTTTCTCGTCAGGAGATCGGAACTCGCGACTTCGCGAATTCAAAGATTAGTGGTCAGTTGTTGGTTCTACGAATCCCCGAACACCGATATGAGTCAACGCTGACCTTTCCCTTCTCCTATTGGGACTTTCTCTATCACGATCTTGGTACTCGCAATATCAAGCAACTTTCTTTACCGACCCCCGACTCTCGATATGCTGATTACCCGACACACGTGCGAGTTGACCTTCCAACGTCCTGTCACCTCTATCGAGACTTCGGGGTTCGTGATTTCACGAATCCTGATGCAATGTTTTCTCCACTTCTTGCTGTGAAACTCCGATAGCTCATGCCACCTGTCCTCCACTCGCTGACTCTGCTATGGCCCACACACTGTCCTTTGACTGTTGGGATATCGTGTATCGTGATATCGTGATTCCTGTGGAAATAATTTGGATTTTTGACCTACGAAACCCCGATACATGATATACATGTAGATCCTATGGTCCTGGCTAGCTTGGATCAATGGCTCTATCTGTCCTGAGCTTAAACCTTCAGGATTTCGCCACTGTATCTCCCTTGCACATCCACAAGATCTAATGACTCACAAATATTCATGGATTCTCCTCGGAGAATACCGACCGTCCATTCCTTCTAGATGAATTCTGTGAAATGACCAAGTGTAGATCCACAGAACTCGTCCGCCTACTCGCAACCCTGCAACGCCTCTTACAAATTTTAAGTCGCAGCTTCCCTGCGTTATCCTTCCACGATATTCGAAGGCATATCCCTCCTGATATTTCCCACGACTTTCAAGTCCTCTCAGAAAGAACTCTTGCTCGCACTCCTTGCGGCAACCTTCAAACACTTTTCAAGTGTTGAAGTCTTTTGACTCTGCGCACTCCTGCAGCAGTAGTCCTTCGATACTTCACTCAGGTTCACAACCCTGAGATTCTTACCCGGCCTGCGCACTCCTTGCACGGCTCCTGTGCCCAACTGCACCTTTGGGATGAATGAGAACAAAAGCTATCTCTATATGAACCCTCTGTCAACGCACTCCTTGCAGACACTTCAACTGCACTCCTTGTAGGAATCCTTTGGCTCAAATAGAGAAACAATTGAAACTCATTCCTTCTTCCTCTCAGGATTCAATTCAAACATGAAATCATATACACAACATATAAAAGAAAATGTATAACAGGAAGCAAACATTCATGAGCATATCAACATCATTACATAGAGAACAGACACAAAACCATGAATTTGAACCAATCTCTTCTATTAATTCAAATATCTGTACATGGGTGTTCTCAAACAACTCTCTGCATGCTCTTGCTCTTCCTGGATTCAATAATAATACAAATGCACAATGAGGGTGTCTATATCCCGTTTCCCTCTTTCTTCTAAAACTGTCAAATCTAATATTTAATTTCTATCTACCTATTTCATCTCAACATAAATGCCTCTATCTACTTCAGATGAGAGCGGGGCACTCAAGGTCTGATTACAATATACAAGTGCATTTCATTAAATTTCCTCATTAATGTTCGCGCAACAGTTCCAAGGTGTTTCAAAACTTATGCTGGCGCTTTTCCAGCTGTCCTCCACTTCCGTGCTAGCTCGCTTGACGTGGGAGATGCTCCTGCATCACCGAGTTGGTACAATATGACATTGATGGATGCTCAGGAGCAGGAGACTTCTAGGAGCACATTGAGGGAGAACATGCCTTCGTTTAAGTTTCCAAATTCGTGGCATTGATATGTAGCATCATCGATTCCGTGACTTCCAATATTCAGTAAGAAGCTGACTAGCAAGGTTGGAGGGACGTCGGTAGGCAAGATGATGTGTTTGACATTATGATAAGATCGAAGGGAAAACTAGTTCCAGGTGGCTCTTTGGGAAATACCTTCCTTTCTAAGAGGGAGTGTTGATGCTAGTGGTAGCATCAAACATGTATTTATGCACAAGTCTATGTGTTTAGACATGTGAAAATCGTCCAAATCCTTCTACCTTGGTAACTTTACTTTAATTAAATGAATTATTAAACTAAAGTTCTTTTATTAATTAATTATGAAATTAGTTAATTCGTTATTTAAGGAAAGTGCTAAAATCAATTAACATGTAACATTAGCATGTAAATCTTAAGTGAGGTGAGAAGTAATCTCAATTGTCAATCACTTTGGAGATTAGGTTTAGATTATAAATCACGATTATAAAATCAAGGCTACGGTGAAGGAGGAAGACACTTGACACAAAGCACTTGGATCAAGAAGGACTTTGATTTAAGGAGATATTTGATAGGTGGAGAAGGACTTCCATCTAGAGATTGGGTCAAGGAGAAAAGAGAAGATAGGCAACATAGGTGGGTTTCAGCCAAAGGAAGCCACAAGAAAGTGTAGCACTATACGAAGTTTGTTGTACATTCCTTCCGTACATGTATGCAGGTTTCAATGGAGACAATCGTGTATGTACATGGGTTTGCTGAAGGAAAGGTGTGTACACCTTGAAAAGCATGTAGTTTTGGGTCGTACAATAGATCAAACTTTGCCATGTTTTTTTACAGTTGTATTTCTCTCAATGGGCCATTATCCCTATTACGAGAGCCTTAATTTTAGCATAATAAAATCATTCTCAACATTGGTTTTCCCTTTGGGGTTTTTCCAGGGGCATCTACCCAAAAATATTGGTGTTTATGTTTGCATGATTTGATTTCTTGTTTTTCTTCCTCTAGATTTATTGAGTTGAATATTTCAGTAATGTATTTTTGTTTTGTGAGCTACTAGTCTGATTGCAGCAAGGAAATCACTAGATAACAAAGTACCTAGGTGTTGGAGTAAGAGAAGTTTCAACATGGTATCAAAGCATGTTGAAAAAATCAACAACCTTAAAGTATTTAAATTTATCAAAGACCTCAGAGTTCTTTCGAAGGAAATAAATCCATGTCTTCCTTGAGAAATCATCTATGAATGAAACATAATACATAGATTTACCTAATGATGGAACATGCACAGGGTTGAACACATCAGCGTGTATTAACTCTAATATTCCATTTGCTCTTGTAGCACCAGATGAGAATTTTACCGGATTCTAGTTACCATATATGCAATGTTCACAAAGATTGAAATCTAGTGTGCACAGACATACCTTCAACCATACTTTTACCATGTAATACTTGAAATCCCTTCTCTCCAATATGTCCCAATATTTGATGCCATAAAATTCCATTTTCTCCAGAGATAATAGGGGTCATGTCTTCTTCATTTCCACCCTCAAGAACAACAAAATTGTTACACCTATATGTGATAGTGCTTCCCAATAGCTTGTATAGAGTTCTATTTTGAACTCCCCTCATTAAGACCATTGCTCCTCGAACCACTTTGCAGGTTTCTTTTCCAAACATAGTATGTACACCCACATCACTCATCTTACTTCCAAATATCAAGTTTCTATCCAGTGTTGGAATGTGCGAAACCCTAGAGAGTGTTTTAATGCTTCCATCCTTGAGTAGAAACTGACTCTTCCATGTCTTGTGATTATGTCTATTAAGTCATCTCCTAAGAAAACATCACCTCCATTATAGTTTTCATATTCACAAAACCACTCCCTGTGAAGAGTAATATGAAAAGAAGCGCTCAAGTTGATCAACCATACATCATGATCTGAATGTGTGCTTGTAGAAGCCAAGTGCACATCCCCATCTTCCTTTGAGGAGGTATTCCTTTCTGTGGAAGGAACATCATCAGATCCATTTCCTTTTATCAACATTTTTTTTATCTACAATCATTTTTATAATGCTCAATTTTACCACATTTCTAGTGTTTCCTTAAATATTTTCCTAGAGATTTAGATCTACCTCTAAATTTAGATCTCCCGTTGAAGACTTTTTTTTATTTCTATATTGAGAATGTCTCTTAGAGATAAGGATAATGTGCTCCGAATATCCATGTTTTTCCACCTTATTTCTTCCGATAACAAGGATGCAACCACATAATCAAACTTTATTGTGGTTGCATTCCTCCCAATAGTTACAACTAGACTATCCCATGAATCTGACAAAGAACATAGTAAACTAATGCATTTATCTTCATCATAAAATTAATATTGATAGACAACAATTGACTTACCACAATGTTAAAGAAGTTTATATGCTCTGTCATTCATCCTTAGGATGTATAACATATTTTGAAGGAATTTGTTTTTTACCAAGAACTTACACTGATACAAAGTTGCTAACTTATCCCATAACACCTTGGTTGTATCTTTTTTCGAGACATATATTAACACTGAATTTGAAAGACATAACTAGATCGTACTCTTTTCCTTCTTATTTGACTTCATCCAATTTTTTGGTGCCATACGCATAGGTGTAGTACCAATATCCACAACGACCCATTGTTCTTTGTCTACAAGAAGTTCCTCCATCTTGAGCTTCCATAACTTAAAGCTTTGACTATTAAATTTCTCGATCTCGATTTTAGAACTCCTTTCCATTCTCTTTCAACACAAGAATCACCACCATAGATCTCCCACTAAAACCATGTTTATCATAGTCCGAAGATAAAATTTCTCTATAAAAACTGAGACAAACCCTTAGCGACAAAGATGTCCCCCGTGAAGCCCATAATCTCACTATGATACCAAATGTAAGTTTTAAACCTTTGAAGTGAAACAATTCATACATATTCTTAAGAAAAATATAAATAACAACAATGACATACACATAGTACACATAGATTTATGTAGGAAACCCTTAATTGAGAAAACCAGCAAAACTTAGAGTTGCACCTTTATCGTTCCCCTTGTATTAAATTCATCGTTCAAAATACAATATATTGGTATTCCACGACATCCAAAATTCTAATCCATTAGCCTGAATTAGATTACAATCCTAATTCCTTTACCGATATTAAATCAAAAACCTAATTCCTTACCTGGTATTAGATTACAATGGGCTGAAAAACATAAAACATGTCAAAAACAAACAAAAAACAAGCCAATTTTTTTTTCGAGCACAGAGACAAGGGGGGCCTAGACAACCCCCTTGAAACCCATGCAAATATTATAACACATTCCCAAC
>JASDQU010206046.1:3166-22756 GCA_032191745.1 Picea mariana
GGTAAGAGTAGTTAAAAGTTTTAGATCTAGAGGATTTGTGCTCTGTAGAAGTAAGATAAGTGAAAATTTTTGTTTCTAAAGTATGGATCTAGGTATGTTTAATATAATTTATCCTAGTTTGAAAACTGGGGCACTGATAGATGCAAGAAGGCTTGATATGAGTAGATATGATAAGAATAGTGATATATATGTTATACCTATGCATAGAAAGAATGTTTGGACTAACAAATGGATGCAGGATCCTAGAAAGATTTTTTTGCAGATTAGATACCATGATCCTAGTGTGCAGTATAGAAGAAGTTGGGGATCATTTAAAAGAAAGAGAGGAATGACCATCAATTAAAATTGCATAAGACTTGGACATCTTGCAAAGGAATGCCCTGGCAGAGAATCTAGTTGTCTTTGTTGCAAATCTATGGACCATGAGGTATTGGATTGCCCTAGAATGATCGCTAGGCTGGAAGAAATGAATCTGAATCAGGAAAACCCTAAGGTAGATCCAGAAGAGGCATAACACTAGAAAGAATCAGAGAAGGTATTGATACAAATGAAAGAGACCCTGAATGACCATCGATATGTTAGACTATCAAAGATTTTCAAATAAAAAGAATGCATTGAAGCAAGAATAAGAGACTTCGACATTGACTCTGTCCTTGATGAAGAGACACAAGTGAACATTATGCCAGAAAGAACTTGGGAAGCTATAGGGAATCCTGCTATGATCCCTTCATTAGGAGGAATAGGACTATTCAGAGGAAAAATGGTGATGTTATGTGGAAATATCGCTCAGATACCTATGACAATCAATGGAACTTCGACAAAGGAATATTTTGAGATTATTAAATTTGTTGAAGACAGTGCCCCATTTACCATGTTACTAGGAAAATCTTGGATTGATAGAGGTCAAGCTAGAAAGAAGGAAGAAGAATAAGTCTTAGAATAGAAGAGACAAGAGTTAA
Source organism: Picea mariana (assembly GCA_032191745.1). Lineage (NCBI taxonomy): Eukaryota > Viridiplantae > Streptophyta > Pinopsida > Pinales > Pinaceae > Picea > Picea mariana. The sequence goes on from JASDQU010206046.1 coordinate 4,126, forward strand.
AAGATTTCATGACCCGAAAGATTGCACAGTTGATTGAAGAACATGAGAACAGATCGAAGCTACCTGATACTAGAATCCCAGATGTCAAAGCTATAGGAACATCGAAAGACATACAAAAGGATGAAATTTCTACCCCAGATAAATAAGAACTGACACACCTAAATCCTAGGAGAGGATCTCAGCAGCACGAAGTGACTATGCCCAAGGAAAATAGGAATCAAAATGGGAAAAGAACCACTGAGACGAAGCTCATGGGGAAAAAGGATAGGAAGCTAAGTAAGAAGAAGGTCAAGTTTGAGAAGTTACAACAGGTTCCAGAGGGTACCTCGTAGAAAGAAACTTTGCGGAATTGGAGCTTCGTCAGGATATCAAAACAATGACATATGACACTTCGCTATGGCGAAGCAATATAGTTGTTGGAAGCCAATATATCCATTTGACTGCTGCTCTGAATGGTTGGAAAATAATTTATGGTTCACCACCAGACCTTTGGACCACGCCATAATGGACAAAAGAAGAGTTAATGAGGCTCATAACCATTGCAACTAAACCATTTCCAAGATTGCCTATTTATCTCGTCACGCGATGAATGAAGAACACTTTTTCCAACTAAGAATTTGAAGCCCACAGATTAGAAATTGTATACAATACTCATTGTGATCTTGTTGATCACTCTAGTGCAGTGTTTAAGACCATTGTGAACCCGATTATTTTATCATGAGCACGTGTGTCCGACAAGCTTACCACTACCGAAGAATCCATAACAGAAGTTCTCCTTAAGCTAAGAACTAAGAGAGTTATGTCAGAGTGAGGGTTATCCACAGGATTACAGGCATCATCCATGAGAGGACTGGCAGCCTCTCCATCCACTGCTCACGTCGGTCCATCCCGGCCATCCGATGAGAAACGTACTAAGCATAGAGATGACCTTGCCAATTCCAAGYTGATTCTGAGCATTCTACCTACATATATACCCCCTTTGAGTGGAACCATCAACTGTGATAGTGTACCCTGAGAGTTTGAATATGTTTTGATCACTGTGTACCTTTCGAAAGGGGTGCGCACATTTCATGCCGACCGTGATAAKATCGCAACATTGAAATTTAGTGACTTCAATCTTGGAGACCGAAAATCTCACAACATTCTTGCCCCGCATAAGTAACTGACCAATACCAAAGGCAAGAATTCGAAGATTATCCGGTAGCCATGGACCTAGAACCTCACGTAGTTCACACTGCTTAATGTGATGAAGATCCCACACTTCGGCTGACACCAAGAAGTAAATGCATACATGAAATTGTTGTTGTCCTAGGACCACAGAGGATACTTATGGTTTAACCGTCACATCATTGTGGATCCAACCTTGATTAATCGAATCATAGGGTTGAGCATGCAAGGCCTTGACTCACAGGAGTTTTACCCTAGAAAAACCTCAGACTGAGCATTAGCCCAGTGAATCAAAGAGGCTTATGGCGATGTAGAGAAGGGTACATGAGGTTACAAGGTAGCCTCTATCTAGAGTGGCACAATGTGCCTTGCAAGGTTACCCCGCCAAAGCCTTCATCCAGGAAGAAAACTAAGGCAACTAGAACCAAGTTTGAGACTGTTCTCACTCCTAATGACTTCAACTTAATATTTGTTGCACTGAACGATACTTCTCTAAATATAGTAGAAAACAAGTAAGCCAAGCAGGAGGAAGTGTTCATTTGCATTAAGGATGAGCTTTAAGGAGTACAGTAAGCAATACAGTCTAGCCGCGCAGTTTCCACTGCACCCTTGCCATTAGGAACACTAGAATTAGGTGATGATCCAACCCAACTACATCGAATTATTGATACAATCGAACCTCACCTTCAATGATCTCAGGAAGAGACATCCCAAGCCACCTAGGCTTTAGTGCAAGTACAAAAAGACCTTGAGGACCATAGAAGTACTGCAGAAAAGGAAAATCTCACTCTACAAGAAAAATGGGATAAAGATAAAGTAACACTACATAAAAACAAGGAATAGTTGCTTGCAGAGAAACTCAAAGTACGGGAAAGCGTTCACAACACACTTCTCTCTATGACATCCCTAGAAGTGAAAACTGAGGAATGAGTCCCATAGTAGATGGTGCAACTCGAAGAAGTAATCCAATAGCTTCAGCAATGCATCACAGATCTGGAACCTCATACCATGCCCGAGACTCCTCAATAAATCAGAAACCTAAGGAAGGCAACTGTTTGCATCACAGTTGGGAGAATGAAATCCCTTGCCTTGGAGTGCAAGCAACTGAGCTCCAAGAGTTCTTAGACATATGAAAACCTTGCAGAAAATCTAGAGTTACAGGTGCTTGAGTCATAGCTCTAGGAAGCAAAGAAGCATGCAGATATGCTATAGGCGTAGTTGAAGGCCTTAATACCAGTTGAAAGAATGAAGAGGTTTCCCGAGCAGTGCATGACCTAGCAATAGATCCACACAATCTAGAGCAAAGTGATGGAAGTCTCTCAATGACTTCAACCAGTGCAAGAGAAGGCATGCCAAATGTTCACCAAAGTTGAAATCCAAGGAATTGAGCTAGAACAGGTCATCATCACATCAGAACAACACCTAGAAGGGCCAATCAATGATGCACTCGTCCAGGAGTTCATTGAGAAAAAGGTCATAGCATTGCAGTAGGTTGAAGAATATCGAGCCAATCTTGAGCTGTTCAAGGCACAATTGCTTAGACCAGAGTGTTTCGGGATGAGTCACATGTGAGTGTTGGGGGCCTGTTGGCCCTTGACCAAATTTTGGGAGCACTTGGTCATATTTGACCATTTTTGGGACTTTGACATCCTGTCGAATATGGAGCACCAGACGAAGCGGAGATTGTAGAATCGCGGCCCACTTTTGGGTCCCTTTTTGGGTTTTGGGAATATGTAATGGGAAAGGGATGTCGGTCTGTGGGTTTACCCACGCTTAGGCCCATTTTGTATGTATAAATAGAAGGATAGGCAAATGTAAGAAAGTAGTAGTAGAGAATAATTTTTTATGTACCAAGGAGGGATCTGTGTGATCAAGAGTTTTGTGCATTCTGTATAGACTTGCAGAGCTTAGTGCAAGTCCCTATGTGAAGGTATAGAAGGCTTTGTGCTGAAAGGAAAGGAAGAAGGATCTAGTGAGTTGTGAAGATCTTCTGTCATGTGTGAAGTAACAGTTTCTAAGGCTCTATTCTTGTAACTGATTGGTCGATGATAATAAAGAATAAGAGTTGGTGTATGTAGCCCCAGGGTGGGGGTGAACCACGTAAATCCTATGTTGTTCACTTTGAACCTTGTTTTGATGCATTGATGTGATTATTTGCTAAGAGCCTTGAGATGAGTAGATATATACGATATATATGCTTATTCTTAGTGCTTATGGTATGTGGAATGTTAGGTCTAATCCACATGTATATGCTAAGTGCTTGACCTGTTAGATATGAATAATCTATGGATGATAAGTGATCAAACAATCTAGTTTATTGTGAATGTTGTGAAGCTCTATTGTATCTACAAAGTGGTTATTGATTGAATATTAAATATCCAGAAGTGTTGTGTGCTATATTAAGTAAGGAATCATAGATATGTGTCCCAACTAAGGTTGCAAACACTTGATTCCTACAACCACCCCTACCTCTACCTCGAGTGAGACGTCATATTCTTCGCAGGTGTTGCCGAAAGGGCCGGTAGTTAGGGCTTTGTTGGTGTGTTGTTGTAGTGTTGAACCTTGGGTCTAACCCTGTGCCAACATCAAGCATATGCAAAGGCTTCATGAATATTGTAAAGACATTGTGATAAAAAAAATTGTACATGTAGCAAAGTGTTGAAGAATCAACATTCAATACTAAACACATTTCCTTGAAGAATACTTCATATAATGTAAATAGTTTTCTGAATTGACGTTGAAGGTTGATAGGATTAATGGAATAATTATGATTTGCTTTAGTGTGTATATTTTGAAGGATTATTTGATGAAGATAAATAAATACAAATATATATCAGACCCCCTACTTTGTTTGGCTTGGCTGTGTCTGGCTTGGTCGTGACCTTAAAATTAGATTATATATATATATATATATGACCCTTTTTCAAACATATCAAAAAATATGCAAATCTGTTGAATCTCCTCTTTCTGCATCATATATTGTCATATTGTAATGTTTAAGTATGGATAACAATACTTTCGTAGCCAAAAGGCTTAATGGTGGAGTCCATGTGTATTCTTTGTAAGGATTACATACAAATGAATATCGTCACAAAGGAAGGTGCTAGACAAGTGCAACTCACAGAGGGTTTTCACTTTACCACTCTAATGGTTTTCATTGTTGGTCAAAAGGGGTGGTAAATCCCCCCACCAAAGTATAATTATATCCAAAGCATGTGGTAGGTTTATCCCTTTGAAAAAGTGGGGCCATCATGGCCATGTAAGTGAGTTGGAAAATTCCACCTCAATTTTGAGAGTCTATACTAAGTAATAAACAAACTTTACTACTTTCATTATAACTAAAACCTCTTGCAAATGGACATGGATCATTAGAAAAAAKACCAAAGGGAGGTAGCTGGTGAGGTACCGATTACCCCTTATTTTGTATAGAGGTACTACTAGTGAATTTCTTCACTACGCCTTGTGATTTTTATGAGCCTTGGATAGTTGGGGCACTTATTTGGTTTCATGGATTATGATGAGCTAGAGGACKTTAAGACATGTTGATGGAACATATGATGTTTTATGGTTCCTCTTGATAATTTGGCTTCATCCTAATTTTTGGGCATMTTTATAGTTCCCAAGGCAATTCACATTTCATAAGGCATTATCATGTATCGCAAGGCAGTCCAAGGTTGGTCAAAACAATTTAGGGTTGTTCTTCATGTACCAAGACTTATCATTCCATGTCATGTCCTATATTTTGAATCACTCATTTAGAGTCTTGTGTCAAATGACTTCATGGGACATCCACCTTGGAGGTTGCAATGTGGAACTATTTGTCACATATGGACTTATCTAATTCTCCCATGACTTGAGGAGAAAGTTGGCATGATTTGAGGAGGGTTGTTACACCTTGAACACCTCATCCGTGACACTTTTGGATCTCATTTGAAGGGTTCATCCACTCTTGAGTGGTCTTACTGATGCTTTATGGATATTTTTCACCTTGGAGATCTATGTGTCCGCCTTGGAAGATACCTAAAATACTTAACTTGCATACATTGAGGAGTTTGTTGAGGATACACCACTTTGGAGGCCTTTGGATGCTAGACATTACACCTTGGATTCACCTTCTTCCYTCATTAAGGGAGATGTTACACTCTCTTGGGGCCTTTTCACTTGGATTTTTGTACATGTGGTTTGACCACCTCATTTTTATTGTAGTGTTTGACTAGGTAGTTGGAGGAAGTAATATTTTATCCCTCCCTAAGCCAGATATAAGGATCTCACATGAGAAATTTATATAGGYTATATATAAGKATCTCACATGAGACATTTCTATTTCATTTTAAATGAAGTTGAGAGAGTCTTCCAGTTGCTATTTGAGAGAGTCTTCCAGCAATTTTAAGAGGGGAAAGCAAGGATTTTCATCACTATAAAAGAATATTTTGTGGAGTGAGGGTTGATTTCCATTTATGGTTTTCAAATTCCTAGGTATGTCTTAAATTTCCAACATGTAATTAGTTTATGTTTACAGGATCTATGCAAGAGATTTTTGTGTGTATAGTGTGTCTCTTATTGCTGATTTTTCCCTAGAGATTGAACGATTTTCTAGGTCCGATTATTTTTACAAGCATTTTTTAGTGTTGATTTGATTTTTTTTTCTTTCCCTGGGTTTGATAAATCACCCCACCGACATGCCAAAGGCCTTGGATCCATTTCAGAAATATGCCAAACATCGTAAGGGGTCAAATCACCTAAGKCTGAATTGTGAGATTTGTGGAAAGGAGATGAATGGATGGATTAGCCATTTGAAATACCACCTTGCAAAATTCCCCAGCCATGAGTTTGTATTCTGTAGACAATCATCAACCCCAGAAATCCAATGAAGAGCTCCTAAAAATATTAATGAAATGAATAAGAAGGAAGACAAAGAAGCTATGCAGATTAAACTTGACACTGGATGAATAACATGAAATGCAAGAAATGTTGAACTTGACATTGCTATATAAGGATCTCACATGAGACATTGCTATTTTAAAATTGTTGGATAGCACTTAGGGTACTCACCATTCTCGTTGCCCTTGTGTGTTCCCTCATGTGCTCCCCTTTCTCCTCACAGACTCACCCTCGTGTGCTCCCATTTCTCCTCACAGAATCCCCCTCGTGTGCCCTCGCATGCTCCTACTCTCCTCGCAAACTCTCCCTCGTGTTCCCTTGCGTGCTCCTGCTCTTCTCGCGGACTACCTTTTCTTCTCTCCTCGCAAACTAACCTTTATCCTTGCAGAGGTCAAGTGCACACTCTATTCATGTGGAGTATGGATCAGTGCACAGTACAAAATGTGGCCAGGGTATGGATTGGCGATATGCATACACAAATGGGGGCGATTCATTTTTGTTAAAAGGGTTTTGGTTTTGTTTTTTATTTATTTCTTAATATATATATTTACAATAAATAAATTAGATATTATATATATATATATATTATATATAATATCTAATTTATATTATAAATATATTATAACATATGGGTGTGGGTTGTGTTATAAGGGAGCATGTTTTGTTTTTTATTTTTATTTTTTAATTTATATATATATTATAGTGGGTTTAATTGTTAAGAACATGTTTTTTCTTCTAAGAGGTCACAAGTTCAAATATAGAGGGGGGTAGGGTATGTATACTTCTGACATAGACTTTACGAGTCAAATCACTGGGCAGAGGGGATCCCTTGTACCACAAACAAGGGGGTCTCATACAACAATTTGGTGTTTATTTTGTTATTAGAGATAAATTTGAATAGGGATTTCATTTATCTTGTTGATATTGACATCCTTTTGTATGAGATGGTCAATGACAATGGTTAGTGCGACCTAGAAGGAAGATTGAAAACATTATGGGTTAACACCCAAATTTTTGTTGTTACCACTTATTAGTAATAGGTTTGTGTGCAATGTGACCAAACACTCTTATAATAATCAGAGCAGGTTAGTGATTTTTGAGTTGTTGCATGGAGGATCCATCTGTCTATCTCACCAGGATTCATCCATTAATCTGTTGCGTGGAGAAGTTTTCCGTCAAACTCTAATTCGTTGTGCATGGAGGAGGTCACATATTCAATATGCTGAAGCGTTTTGAAGGGGGTTCACTGCATTGAAGGATCATTGTTACTGCTAAGCTGCTGAAGAATTTGATGTTCGCCAGAATTGCACGAGAGAGCAAGTTGCCTCTGTGGATTTGATTATTGAATTGTTGCCACCGTTTGCAAGGAACTTCCTGCAAATTGTCACATATTCTAACTATTAGAGATTAAGGGAGGGTGCATATCATTGTTGTTACTACCAATAGACCCTAAAAATTGCTATCAAGAATCATTCGTTATCTTCTCTGGTGATCACGTTCTAGCCACATCATAGAAGATTTGTTGTACCAGATCGTAGGATATTCACTGCGAGGAAAGAGGAATAGGAGACTTTCATGATCTGTTGTGATCTAGAATTTAGCCAACAATTGGTTATGCTATCACTCCAGGAGTATTTCTAGGTTGTGACCGAAAGCGCCTGGTAACTTAATCAATAACTCAAGAACTCATATAAACTGTAATTCTTAATTCCAACCCCTTAACTTTATTACACCCATCACCCCTAACACTTAACCTTTATAACCTAGAATTAATATAAACCTTAATCATTGAGCATTATAACCTCTAAAGCCCCTATAAACTAATTACATATATAACCTTAAGTTTCATGGTTATCACCTTAATTTATCCTACAAATAACTCATATAAATTGTAACTCTTAATTCCTAACACCAGTAAATTATAACCTCTAACCCCTCACCAATATAATGCCTTAACCTTAACACATATTCATTATAACCCCTAAAACATAACCATATAAATCCTTAGACTTAATCCTCATATTATAACCCCAATAACACTAATCCACTAAGAAATAATACTTATAACTCTTAACCCTTAAAACCCCTTACCCCTATAACACATGTTACCATAAAACCTAACCTACCACCCTTAATCCCTCACACTTTTGTCACCAAGAAAATGTATGAATTAATAGTATGTCACCTTTCTACTTGAATAGTTGAGGTTTAGTAGGAAACTCTTTTGAGGATGTTGTTTTCTTGATACCTAGGTGAAATTCCTTGATAGATTTTCTATATGGCAACTTAGCTCCAAGAACATCACTCTTTCGAGGGAGGGATTCGTAAGCTCCACATTTTGACTTAGCATTTACTATTGTGATAGTTATGGTAATTTTTGAGCTAACACTATCTAGATACATTCCCAACTTTTTTCTTGATATATCGATGTTCATGTGATGTGTCCCACATGGTTATCTTATGCTCACTTATGATTAGGATGTGTCACACATGGTTATCTTATGATCACTTATGATTTGTATGTGTTCCACATGGTTATGTTATGCTCACTTATGACTAGGATGTGTCACACATGGTTATCTTATTCTCACTTATTATTAGAATGTGTCGTACATTAACTATATTACACTCAATTCTGATCATTGAGTTCATTGTGTTATTTGACATATTTCCATTGATTATATGTTAGCATTAATTTTAATAATTTTGGATGAATGTTGGATATTTCCTACTTCGATAGTTGCACTAAAATTCATCAGTTGTACAGAGAAACCCAAACACTATTATACACACATGTGACTACTAAAAACATTGCAAGTGTTGAAGTGTTATTGAGTCATTTAGTTCTTGAGACCTTCATTGGAATTTGTTAGATGTGAGGAGAAACTTGAATGGTTAATTATTGGTTGTTGGAGATGATGCACTCTTCCAAAAATGGGATATGTTTCTCGATACCTTTGTTTGTGACCTTGGGATATCCTTGGGTATGATATTAAACATTTTTAGAGTTTCTAGCCCCAGGGGTCTAGTCATGTCACATTGGGAGTTCCTATCATGAGACCTAACCTTAAATATATCTAACCTATCTAAGGAAGGTGATAACTTCCATTTAGGATTGATCTTTTGAGGGGTTGGCCCTTGTGTGTGAAAGGGAGTAATTGTGTTATATTATTGTTAGGATTTGCATTGTCTGGAATTTTTCCTTGAGATTAGTGACCCTTGGAATAGGAGAGAGAGATTGTCCATTTCCATTGTTGGGTAGATAGATGTAGGATAAACCAAATCCTATGGGATGTGTTCATCCTATTCATGATTGGTGTGGGAGCACCATAAGCCTACAAGTGGTGTGTACACCATAGTTGAGGGAGAGTATCTTTCCCTTGTCACATTGAAACCCTATAGAGAAGAGTTAATTGTTGCACTAGAGGCTTCATCCACCAATAGGAGTTCCATGTATTACACTTATGTTTTTAGACATTGGTATGGTTTTTTTTTAGGCTTATGAGGAACTATGTATTTTTTGGTCTTGATCTTGATATCCTAGTTCTAAGGGGTTTTTGAATACCAGTAGTCATACATTAGTTGGGAGGAAAATCACATGCAAGTGTATATTCCTAAACCACTAGCTATATTATCTATAGAAGGCCTAACTTGCAGTAGGAGGTGAACTTCTCAAGGTGATTAAATACAGTTCAGTGCACTAATTTATTTCTTTTGTTGTTGTTAAGGTTATAATATATATCTAACATTTTTTCATTATTATCATTTGAAAAGATAATTGTGGTTAAATAGTGTGTTTCTTTAAAGAATAAATAATTGTGGAATTTCATCATAACAGGCCCACAACAGTAGGTTGTCTTGGGTTGTTTAGTGTGAGAAAAACTACTATCATGGGTCTATTACGATGGTTTTTTATAATTATTCTATCTAAGAAATAAAAATTTAATCATGATTTTCCTCTTTAAATAGAATAACCAATGTTACCTTAAATACACAATAGAATTTAAATACAATGGTAGCAATAAATCACAATATGGACCTATCTCCAAATAATCATGAGTAGTCGACTTCTTGGGGCAATCCAAACCTTGTACAATTGGTACACATAGCTATTGGTAAATATGCACTCTTGGTCACTTTTCCTCCCAATTAAAGAACACCCAAGGATGTTGGTCATACAATTGCCAATGTACAAAAAAATAGGAGAAATCCATAAACCACCTGTTGGTGGATGAATCCTATAATGCAATAATCAACACTTATTTGTAAGGTTGCAATGTGGCAAGGGAAAACTTCACCACTTCAACACAACACAGGAATCTGGAAATATAGTGCCTTTCTATTCATTCATAAAAGTCATTTACAGATTTTGAAACATTTCTACAATGGATGGGGACATTCCCATGCCATCCTTTCCTGTCAGTCTAACCCCTTATTTCTTAAAATTCATAGGATTTATAGCCTTTACAAACAAGTTCAAGATCCTATAAAACTGGATCTGATATACTAAAAATAAAACAAGATCAAAATAACATAATGTATAGGATCTAGTCTTGAATTTAAGGGTCAAACCCTTATCAAATAAGTCTTCAAGAATATTTGATATTCTCAGTAGTCTTCATAAGATAGTAGAACACTTTCAAATTCCTTCTTTGACAGCTGAGAAGTTTTGGCCAAAAATAGAAAGGCCACTTAGTATTCTTTCCTTATCATCTTCCTCAAAATATGGAAAAGGATGATGACTTGTATCCCTTTAATTCTTATCTTACCTTAAAAACCATTCCCACATGATCTGGAAACAAAAATCCTAGATCTAAGAAAAAATGAGTATTATGTCAGTTCCTACACTTTCGATGGCTTAGAAGCATAAAATAGTAGGGGTAAGCTATCGAAAGCGGATCTTTCAACAACTAACGCCTTTTGAAACCTTTGCAAGCTGCCAAAATCACAGGCTTTGAAAATCGTCATAAAAACTTCAAAATTGAAATCCCTTTAGTCTTTCGAACTTTAAGGTTAATCATTCAAGATCTCTGCAACCTCTGCTAGATTCTCCAAGCCTGGATGAGCTATAGTCTTTGCATCTTTGAGCCTTAGTTTCATCTTCAAACATCTAGTTACCTTCTACAACTTCTTGTTTTCTTTAAGAAGCCTTTTGTTCTTCTTTTCCAACTTAACATGCATTTTAGCTAGTGTATGAAGACAGTGTCTTACCTCTGATGATGTCCTTGTGATGGTTTCATTTTGGGATTTGACTACCTTTTCCAGGAACTTCAGCTCCATGACTTCTTTCTCAATATTTTTTATCTTCTTTGATGCTAACTTACTGGGTTTGCATGTTGATGCTTCAAAGACCTCCAGATCTTGAGCTTTAGGTGAGAAAGGTGTTTCTTCAGGAGTTTGAAAAGTAGGGGCTTCATTTTCAAAACTTTGCACCCCAGGTGTTGTTTCTTTAGGAGATGATTGCTCAGACATCTATTCTTATATAACCTCTACCTCCTCCTCTGAATCTGTATAAGGCAGATTCAAGACATTTTTACCAGAGGAACTAGTTTTCCCTTCTGTAGCTTGGTTGAAATCAAGCATCTTTTTGGCTCTCTTGGACTTAGAAAAAGAGGTTGGATCTTCTTTTCCTTTTACTACTCTATGGTGTTGAAGATTTAGTGGATGAAGTCTTCTTTTTGTCCTTAGGCTCGGGATCTCATTCAAATTCACCCCAGAAAAGAAGATACTCCCAACTCTTATCCCTCCCCTTCAATTCTTCAAGCACTATGAGTTTGATAAGGCTATGATGGAAAATCCTACCCTGCACCTTGCTAGGTTTGGCCTAGACTTCATGTGTCATTTTTGTCAAACTTATATGAAGGTAGAAGGGAAGATTCAAAGGACATCAACCTGTGAAATGGTTCATGAGCTTGAAATGTTAGAACGTTACTCTACCATATCTTCCTTCACATGTTATATATACCTAGATTTATTTGATAAAGTGTTGCCACTTTTCCTTCAAGTAGGATCTAGGGATATCTTTATTCCAAATAATACATTTGTGTTCAGGCTTGAGATAAGACTTGAACTTGATGTCTTTGGTAATGGTTGTTTTAAACCATCTTTCACTAGTCCTAGGTATATTTGTTGTTGCTGCAACAATGGCTTCATTAACCTGTAACTTTGGCCTTGGCTCCATAAAAGGTTAAGGCAAATGCCTCAACCACTCCTTGGTGAAAACCTTGTATTTTTTCACAGTACCTGTAGCAACCAACATCTCTAAACATATGGAAAATATCAGGGTGAGATTCCAGATATGTTATATCATTAAGCTCTTTCCTAAGCAGATCCCCTCCCTTCTTCATCAATAAAAGAAATTKTCAACACCTACAATACAATAAAATCGAGCTTGGGGAGATGATGCAGGAGCATCGCCGATGTCAAGCGAGCATGGGGCAAGCGCCAACATATTTTGAGCACATGATAAATTGTTTAAAAACTTTTGAAGATGGGATGCGCCAAAGTTAAATGTGATAGTTAAGGAGAGGCRTACTTATATATTGTAAAGGACCTTGAGCGACCCGCTCTCGTCCATAGTAGGTAGAAAGMATTTATGTTAGTAGGTAGCTTTGAATTCTAAAAGTTGAAAGTTTTAGGAGTAGAGGGAAAACAGATATAGACACCCTCATTGTGTAATTGTAACATAGGAGGAGGATGCCAATTTAGAGAAAAGTAGTGAAGAACATTTCCAAGAAAGAGAAGAGAGCATACAGAGTTGAAACAAAGAAACTGTGTTTGAGAAAACACCCATGTATAGAGGTTTGAGTTAATAGAAGAAGTCTTTAATTCAGATTCATGGCATTGTGTTTGTTTCTTCTATGCGTATGTTGAATGGTATGTTCATGGTTTTACTCTTCCTTTCATGCAATTTCTTTTATGCTATGTATGAATGATTTCTTGTTAAATGTTTGAAATATGCAAGGAAAGGGTAAATGGAAATGAGTTTCAATTGTTTCTCTATCTGAGTAAGGATTCCTGCGAGGAGTGCAGTTGGATAGTCCACAAGGTGTGCGTTGACAAAGGATTTAGAGATTTGTCTTTGGAATTCTTAGATAGGATATATTTTCTTCTCATTTATTTTGAAGGGAATATTTGAAACAGGAGTCGTGGAAGGTGTGCACAGACCCAACTTGAATCCAGGGTCTAAAAACCTGAGAAACGATTAAGGCTTGCTGCAAGGAGTGCGTGCAGGAGGTTATTGCAAGATTAAAAGTCATGGAATACCTTCGAAGAATTCGAATTTGCTAAATCATCGAAGGGAAGAGATAAATGGACAAAATCTTGTGTAGAGGATTAGTGAAATCCCACCAACCGTCTGATCTGATAGAGAAGAAAGGAGGTTACGGTTGTTACCAAAGTTTCAAGCTTAGGATATTGTGAGCCATTGGATCCTCACCTAGTTACCCGTCAGTTGTAGGATCTAGCAGGAGTTGCACATGGTTTGAACCCTCACAAGCAGAGAAAAAATCATGAAAGGTGTCGGGATATCAAGGTGTCGGGGTTCGGGATATCGGAAGTCCTGTGGACAAGAGATCGGGTAAATCCACAGTGAAAACCTCGAAAAAAATCAAAACCATCCATCTATTGGGACACATGGCAGGGATAGAGAGCCATCGGCATCTCAGAAGTCTAGAGACCAAGAGTTTGAGACCTTTTGAGTCTCGAAACAACGAAAGGATCACAGTCATTGATCTAAGGAAGGACGCGTGTCGCACGATCATCCAATTCGGAGATCTAGACACCGGGACTCACATAAGTGAGCGTTTTTGACTTTGCATTTGGTGAAGTCCAAGACTTGATCTAAACCATCCATCCATTTGGGACGCCTGGTAGAAATCCTTGAAGTCGGGGTTCAACATTTTGCAAATCCTGAAGATAGGAAACACTTATGTTTCAGAACTGCGAAGTCTGAAATCTCGATAAGGAGGAAATCTCCGTTATGGGGCCCAACTGATGTCATCTCGTCATAATGGGAGGTCAAGAATCAGAACTTCAGGAGTCCCATGGGAAAGAACCCAAAGGCATTTGTTTTCCCGAAATTGCGAAGTGATGAGGACCTTCCATCTTTGAGGACGCATGGCAACAATCTCAACTTCCGGGGAAATTCCCGAAAAGGAAATCATATAGAGAGATCGGAATTCGAAGGATCAGGAAATTGGGAAGACAAAGGTTATGACATCGGGATTGCAAAACCATGAAGCCAAGAATTTTCATTTTTTCTGTCATGAAAGGAACAGTGATCGAGCCTAGAGGCTACGGGGAGAAAAAAAGACCTGTGGGTCAATTTTAATAGAGATTCTAGTGGAGAATCGAAGGAGCCACTTCGGCTCGAAGGTGAAATGTGAATGATCCGTAAATACCGAGAGGTTAGTGCAGGGATTGTGGCTGAGGTTGAGGCATAGTCAGCGTCAGGAGACACAGTGGCGCTGATAGAGGGAAAATTGAAGATCAAGTAGAGGAAGAATGCATGATATGGGGAAAATATTTGAATGACAATCTTTTGGAATAAACCCTTAGTAAAGAATTAAATTTGAATCATGATGATGATTGCATCATTCGACCAGGACAGATAACCACGTGATAGATTAGGTAAAAAACGAATGATGTTAGTTTATGGTGATATTAGTTGGCAACAAAGAACTCAGATATAATAGATTAAGGTTTAATAGATCTCACCAAATAATTATATCAGACATACATCATTTGTCCAGATCATATCATGATCCAATTCCAGTCAATTTTGGAATCACTTACGATGATGATGGCGTGTGTACTACCAATGGTTTGATATTCCAATGGGACAGGCTAACCGTTGGAAAACATCTGCGCTTTCGACAGCTTAGAGCACCTCGTACATGTCATTTTAGCTACCAAAAGTGATAGATTTCAACGACACTAGAATGCTTTGAAAAATGGCCCTTAGCTACCAAAAGTGAAATTTTGGAGCTTTTCTAATACAAGTACAGACTCATCACTTCTTGAAAAGACAAGTATAAAAGTCATCTTAAAGACACTTAACTCAAAATTAATAAGAAATCTTTCATATAATGACCATCCTATCACCTAATGACCATAAATTGGAATATTTTTTTCAGGAGATAACAAGACCAACAAGTTGAGAACTTCATCATGAGACCCACAAATAATACCTGAAACATCAGATCTCCTATCGTTATAAGACACTAACAAGTCCCAAAGCCACCCATCAGTCGGTGTGGTGTGTTGTAGATTCCATGAGATATCTTAATCCCTATAATACCTATTATAACCTTACCACCTATAATCCCTACCCATAGCACCTAATATATAATTATTTCTCATAACCCCTAACATAAAACCTAAATCATATGTCCTTAACAATATCTAACACCCAACCGTTAAATTTTTTATAACCTTCATACCATATATCACATATCACCTCTTCCCTATAACCCCTAATCCAATAAATCCTAACCCTTAATTATTTTAACCCATACATGTTAACCCTATAATCATTAACCCTTGTAACCCCTAAAATCATTTCCCATCAACACCTAACTCATCTATCCTTAACAATATCTAAAATTGACCCTATAATCTCAACTCCTATAATCATTGACCATCAGAACCTAACTCATCTATCCTTAACAATATCTAACACCCAACCCTTAAAACTTGTATAACCTTTATACAAGTTATCCCATGTCACCTCTTCCCTTAACCACTAATCCAATAAATCGCAACCCTTAATTATTTTAAGCCCTACATGTTAACCTCTATAACCCCTAATCCAATAAATCTTCACCCTTAATTCTCTTAATTATTTAAACCCTGTTAACATCTATAAATCCTAACCCTTAATTCTCTTAATTATTTTAACCCCTACATGTTAACATCTATAACATCTAACCCATATAACCCATATAATCCTCAATAAATCCTAACCCTTAATTCTCTTAATTCTTTTAACCCCTACCTGTTAATATCTATAACATCTAACCCATATAATCCATATAATCCTTGTAACTTCTAATCCATATAACCCCTAATCCAATAAATCCCAACCCTTAATTCTTTTAACCCCTACATGCTAACATCTAGAGCCTCTAACCCATATAATCTATATAACCTCTAATCCATATAACCTTTGACAACTATAACTACTAAACCCTATAAATCATATAATCCTCACCCCCATAAGTTCACACCCTCAATTCTTATACTTTATAATATTTAACACTTAAAACATTATAACTCATGAAAACCATATTTATTATAATACCTAAAAAAACATTCTTAACACCTAAGTTATACAACCCTTAATATTAACTCCTAAAATTCATAACCTTTATACCTCCTAATACCATGGCCCCTATAATGTTGAACCGCTAACATCTATAAGACTTATAATACTTCATCCCTAACTACTCTAACTCCTAACATCTCTAACCTATAACTCCTAAATATAATTTCTTATAACAAATTCATCGCAAGATTATTTGCATGTGTCTCTCTTGCGACGATATCAAATGATGCTTGGATTCATTTCATATTTGGTTTATCAACTTGAAATCTAAAATTGATACTTTGCAAGCTAGTTCGACCTTCATTCAAATACAAATATGAAACTTGGAATCATTAACATATCTACTAGAACATATGAAAAATAGGGTTTATGGTTTCCATGATGAATTGATGATGGAAGAAAGTGGGTGTGTCAGTCAAATTTGAGTCCATAAAACCTCCCATATCGTTAAGGCATGCGAATAGTCTATCCAGGTCAAATTTCAATGCATACAGATACCGTTTGAAAAGATTTCAATGTTGGCCCCATTCACATGTCATTGTTTCCCGCCTCTAGTATCTTGATGGTGTTGATTAAGAAATCAACTAAATAGAGGGATTTTTCATCAAAACTATGATGGAGATACATTTTATATACATTAATTTAGAAACTGAAAGAAAAATGAAGAAAGACTGACGAAAGACTAAAACTTGTGTCAACCAAATTAGGTACTTTGAAAGAAAATTAGGGTTTATGGTTTACATGATGAATTGATGAAGGAATAAAGTGGGTGTGTCACTCAAAGTTGAGTCCAGAAACCCTCCCATATAGTTAAGGCATGCCAATAGTCTATCCCTGAAAAATTTTAGTGCATACATAAACCGTTTGAAAAAATTTCAACGTTGGCCCCATTCGCAGGTCCCTGTTGCCGGTGTCTAGTTCTCGTACAATTTTCACTCCTCGTTCCTTGTTCCTCGTTTCACATTCCTTGTTCCTAGTTCCTCGTTCCTCTTTCCTCATTCATTGACCATCGTGTAGTCCCCAAGATCCATTATTTTTGTACAAAACATACAAATGGTATAAAATGTCCCACACAAAGAATAAATTAATATCTGTTACATAAGTCTTTTGTCTTTTTTCAAAGAATATGTAACGATGGGTGACATAAACTTAAGTTATTTCCTTAACCATGGGTGACATAACACTATCCTTCAGTAGTAAAATTGTTACATTTCATTGTAAGGCATCATGTGTACTAAGGGCTTGAGCCACCATATCCACAAAGGAAACATACCAAGAATATTTGTCTTATGAATAAGATATGGTACTATCCATTTTGAGGTTTGGCATTAAGATTTTTCTTATAGAATACACTACATTGCACCATTCAAATTAGACAAAACATTCTTGCGACAAATTAGCTATACTATCAACAAACTTTGTTCGTCGATAGTATAACAAATTCATCGCAAGATTATTTACATTCGTCTCTCTTGCGACGATATCAAATGATTCTTGGATTCATTTAATATTTGGTTTATCAACTTGAAATCACAAATTGATACTTTACAAGCTAGTTGGACCTTTAGTCAAATACAAATATGAAATTTGGAATCATTAACATATCTACTAGAACATATGAAAAATAGGGTTTATGGTTTCGATGATCAATTGATGATGGAAGAAAGTGGGTGTGTCTGTCAAATTTGAGTCCATAAAACCTCCCATATYGTTAATGCATGCGATTAGTCTATCTAGGTCAAATTTCAATGCATACAGATATAGTTTGAAAACATTTCAACGTTGGCCCCATTCACATGTCACTATTTCCCGCCTCTAGTATCTTGATGGTGTTGATTAAGAAATCAATGAAATAGAGGGATTTTTCATCAAAAMTATGATGCAGATACATTGTATATACATTAATGTTGAAAATAAAAGAAAAATGAAGAAAGACTGACGAAAGACTAAAATTTGCATCAACCAAATTGGGTACTTTGAAATAAAATTAGGGTTTATGGTTTACATGGTGAATTGATGAAGGAAGAAAGTGGGTGTGTCACTCAAAGTTGAGTCCAGAAACCATCCCATATCATTAAGGCATTTCAATAGTCTATCCATGACAAATTTTAGTGCATACATAAACCGTTTGAAAAAAAATCAACGTTGGCCCCATTCATAGGTCCCTGTCGTCGGTGTCTAGTCCTCGTACAATCTTCGGTCCTCGTTCCTTGTTCCTCGTTCCTCATTCCTTGTTCCTCATTCCTTGTTCCTCTT
>JASDQU010206048.1:18576-28733 GCA_032191745.1 Picea mariana
ATTTTTGAAGGACTTTGGGCATATGAGGCTTAACACATGACTTTGTGTATAGGATAAGGGTGCTTAATAAAAGGAATATTTTTTATTTTCAACGGGAATACAAAAATAAGGGTAAAAATGTATGAAGTGATGGAACTAAGGGATTTAGATAAGAATTAAGGCTAGGTATAGGCTTCGGATATTTGCCAACTTTTGACTCGTGGAGTACATAATTGTTTCAGATGATCCATTGGGTGAAGGATTTAGGTGATGGGAGCTTGACGAAGCTAGTGAAAAAATTTGAAAGTCTGAGTGGAAAAATAGCACAAGCACAAGACGCTTTGGGAAAAATTAATACAAATTAGCAGGTGATAACATAGGATCCTATTGGGGATGCTATTCATTGGGATGCTCCCAAAACATATCTATGTACCCTGCTTCGACCTGTCACCAGTGTCTGCTGAAAACCAAACTCTGCACACTGATCTCAACTGGATATTGAACACTGAATACACCGCTAAAATATGACTGTACACACTACTGGAAATCCAAACTGAAAAATGTTTGACCAACAAGATTATGTGCATACTCCTATCTACTCTAAAACTACTGAAATGAATACTCAATCAAGTGATGCTAAAGTGCCAATGCAACCAATCAAGCAATTGGCTTCCCGATTTTTCTCCAATCACATCTTTCTTAAGCAGGCAGACAAATGTAAAATATGGCAGCAGAAAACACAAGTTGAATTCAAAACCTAAACTTATGAATAAAACAAACTCCTCCTTCAATGATGATTGTAATAGGATGGCCACAGGATCTTGAAAACCATGGAAATTCATTTCTTCTTGATGAGTAAAAACAGAAAGACAAGCCTTTTTCATAAGTGTTTGTTGCTCTGTCTCTATTTATGTTGTCTTGAGAACATTTTCAAATGAAATGGCAGCAATAGGTTGGTCTACTTTCCCACGAATCTCAACAAAAACATTCATACATTCTTGAACATCTTCAAATGTGACAGCCATATTATGTGCATCCTCTTGTTCATTAAACAATTCTGATTTGGTTTCATTAAACTTTTGGAAATTTGCTTGAGGACTGTCTTTTTGACTTTCAAATGAATGAATGGAAATAAGTTCCTTCTCATAATATTCTTGCAAATTTGAAAAGATAACAACATGCACTATTTCACAGTCTAGATTTCCCATGGATGCATTTTCAAAACCATGATTTTCAAATGAATCAAATAAAACCACTGCCTCTTCGTTATCTTTCTGTATTTCTGATTGAAAAATGGCATATGTTGTTTTGTTGCTTTCCTAAAGCTCTATGTCATTTGTTTGTTCATTGTTGGAAGTTTCCATAGATGCAGTTTCAGAATCCTCATCCATGTCTAGGCCACTTAGAATTTGAACAACCATATCATTCATAGGGGGAGAAAGACAACCTTGAAACACTTTATCTTGTTAAATATCTTCATCAAGTTCGGGAGAAGGAAAATTACTTTTAACAACAATTTCTTGATCAACTTCATCTTCAGCCAAAGGAGGGGCTACTATTTGTTGTTGGGATATTCATAAAGGGCTTCTATGATTTCATCATTCATACACTCTTCATTTCCAAAAACATTTTCAAGGTACTTAATGAAATGTTCACAAAATTCACAACAATCTTCAAACACCAAGGATGAAGAATTAGATTATCCATAATGCTTAAAGAATGTTATATGGGTATCTTTAAGAGAGTATAAGTTGTCTGGTTTTAAACCTTCATACCATAATCTTGCTTTCCCCTCCAAAGTAGCCATAAACATTTTCATCAAACAATCCTCATGAAATTCAACCCCTAACTTACATATGTGCATGAGAAATCTAATCAAGTGCAAGGCAACATCATTTCCTTTCCCGTCTTCGAATTTAGGAAAATATTTTTGCCAATTTATGTGAGGTATACGATTTGGAAATCCAGGAATATGAGATCGATTCATTGGAGCATACCTTGCAGATATTGAACTCATCTTCGAACAGTGGAGTCACCAATGATGTCTTGGAAGTTGGATTCTGCATTGAGAGTGGAGTCACCAATGAAATTTTAAATTTATGGATTCTTCTACCAGTGGAATCATCTTCAAACTGATTTTTTGATGTGTGGAGTCACCAGAGCAGGAATACAGCCAATATGTGTCTAAGTGTTTGTTTCTCTCAAACCTTAGAACTCAACCATGTCGTTCTTTCCCAGGGAAAATTTTTCAATTTTGTCCCCGACAACAGCGCCAGAATGTTAGCACTCTGTAAATTTTCTCCGATTGAATAGACAAACGATAGAGGTAACTGTTTCAACCAGCTTTAGAGCTGAGGCACTAGCCTACTCAACTCAAAGAGGGCTCTCTCGTGTCACTTGATGTATCTATGGAAATCGATGTCTAGATTTGGTTTGTTTTGGGGGGTTTTAATAAAGTTGTTGGCAAAGAAGAGGAGGAACACTATGGGCTATGGAGTCAAAATTATGAAAGTGAATGAAAACAATGACTAGCCTATAGAACTCTCCAGAGGATAAAGGCTAAATGAGGCAATGAATCTAAGTTATAACTTGAATTTAATTAGAGTGGTAAGAGAAAAAAGAAACAGATAAGCGCATCAGAGCATTACGAAAATGAATTCTGAATTAGCTAAGAAGAAACATACATAGTTTAAATTTCTTAAGCCAAGAGCATCAAATGATGAATTCTGGGCCTTTAAATCTCCAATTTAAACAAAAGAAAAATGTATATGACATAAAAGATCACAGGAAACACATACAATGAGGGAATTCAAAGCTCATATCACCACCATTAGAATCTTTTCATAGAGACTTCAAAGCTGTTGCATATGTATTCAATTCAGCCCCAGAAAATTACAATGAAGATCAAAACAACCAGAATTGCGCCCTTGCACTTCTTCCCACCACTAATACACTCAAAACCTCTAACACTTATACAATTCGAGTTCCTTCGGTGTGTAACTAATTACAATAACTAAAATGAAATGGTTCAACTTCTACAATGATTACAAATGACAGTTTTCAGAAAAAACGTTTCATGATCCTTGCAGATTCCCCTGACACTCCAACTCCTTCCTCTGCCACATTCTCCTTGAAATGTCACTCATACTCTTTCAAATATAATTGCATTTATCCATATTTTCATTAAACATTTTGGAATAATATATTTGAAATAAAAATAATTCCCAAATATTTTTCTATCCTATAGAATTAAATTTCCATAATTTAATTCATGCCCGTGGTTTTTAAGACCATGTCTTATTTGCCCAATTCACCATTTCATTGTAAAAACATTTAATTTAACCATTTCCCTGTGAAAAACATTTATTGTGTAATGTTTTTCCAATTTACGGTTTCACTGTGGAAAAAACATTTATTGTGTAATGTTTTTCCAATTTACCGTATTTGGCAAAATACCTTTTATCTTCTTCTTTTACTTCTGTAAAACCTTTGGATAAAAATTATCCAAGTTTCTGTTCACGTGCATCTTCCATTTAATTATTTTCCATGGAAATAAGCATCAGTCTCCTTGATTTGTAAAATTTAAGTCTTACCTCTGTAAAACCTTTTCACAATGAGGAGGAATCTCATTTATTAGAAATTCCATAATTTTTGTTGAAATGCACTCCTGGAAAAATACCGCACATAAAATATATGATAAATGGTGCATTTATTACATCAGGGTTGGGTTGGAGTGGTTTAATTCAAACTTCTTTTACCTCTTATGTGCTCCATGTAAAAACACATGTCCACCAAATAAACCACGGTAGTTTTCCCCGCCCCGCCTTCACATAATTAACCTCCTCGTTACTTTAATCCCCGATATGTATGTGCACCCTCCATCCAACCTTTGACTTTTCCACATTATAAATTGAGATTCGTGCCCATGACTTGACGTGATTTCATAAATTAAATATTGGATTAAATATTAATATAAATATACAAATATTTATATTAATAATAAAAAACCCTTTTTTTCTATTTTTGAAGGACTTTGGGCATATGAGGCTTAACACATGACTTTGTGGATAGGATAAGGGTGCTTAATAAAAGGAATATTTTTTATTTTCAATGGGAATACAAAAACAAGGGTAAAAATGTATGAAGTGATGGAACTAAGGGATTTAGATAAGAATTAAGGCTAGGTATAGGCTTGGGATATTTTCCAACTTTTGACTCGTGGAGTACATGATTGTTTTGGATGATCCATTGGATGAAGGATTTAGGTGATGGGAGCTTGACGGAGCTGGTGAAAAAATTTGAAAGTCTGAGTGGAAAAATAGCACAAGGACAAGACGCTTTGGGAAAAATTAATACAAATTAGCAGGTGATAACAATACCCATGAATGGGTCGCTTCCCAACATGATGTCCACATATTGGTACATTGATCGATACCTATTTGCAGGTTTTTTCCCAACATAGTGTTCAGAGGTGGGTACTTTTCCCCCAACATCATCATAAGAAGTTGGTGATTTGACTTCAGTATGATGCCGAGAGGTTGGAGACATTCCCCCCAAGCTTTAGTTCATTCGTCGAATCTTGCTATGCACTTGATTAGACTTCTGGCTACTAATAGGGATAGGTTTTCCAGACAGGGAGGAAGAAAGAGGATCAATGAAGATAGGTGGAGGAAGGGAAGGTTTATGTTTCGGATCTTGTGGAAGACTAAGTGACATGATATCACCTAGTGTTTTAGTGGCATATGGGATAGGCACTACCCAAGGATCAAATAATTCAGAGGATCATTGCACCATATCCGTAATCATATTTAAAGTGGAAACCTCATGTGGGGGATCTAGGGGAGGTAAGGGGAAAACTCCCATGAGTGAGGAATATTTGAGGATACATGACCCCACACTTTCGTATTTAAGATCAGATTGTCCCAGAAAAGGGATATTATTCGCTGAAGAAATATGGAGATATGGAGTGCAATAATCAAGTTGGTTAACAATCACAATTTTCTCTTGATGCGGAAATTGTAAAATGCGAAAGATTGAAGACGTGGTGAAAATTATCACATAGAACCAACTATGACCAAGCAATAAATTATAATCCAAGGGTGCGTCAACCACTTCAATGTCGAAAAAAATGTTTTTCCCTTTAACTCCACATTGAAATATTTTAATAGTACGTAAGGTTGGAAACCATGTCCATCAAACACCTTAAGGGTGGTAGGAGACTAGTTAAGTTCAAGAGAACCAATGGCTCTCTAGAAGGACAAAGACATGACACATGTGGAAGCTCCTTCATCCAAAATGGTGTGATGGATGTTCTTCCCACCAACCATAGTGTGAATTTGGAAGGCTAGGTGATGTGAAATCCTTCGTTTCAAATAGTTTGGATTAAACATAATCATATTTGACACCTCATGATCCACAACTTCAATGGCTAATAGCAGGGTTCTACATTGACTTGGACAGTTTTTTAGAACTTCTGGCATCGACATAGCACAAGGTTATTGTGCCAAATCTTCAACAACATTGTAGTTTTGAGCAACGTGGGCACTTGGATGGAAGATCGGCTTTCAAATTGTGCCCTTGGGAGGGTGCAACTATGAATCAACAACAAGCCTCTCAATATGAAGAAGGGTGGAGGATGGAGGAGGAGTGGAAGTGGAGGGCTTATCAATAACACTTCCATTGGAATGATTATATGGAGGAGTGTCATAATTCTTAGCTCTGGTTGTTAGACTAATTGTCCCATTACACATAAGAACCTGAGCACTTGAGGAAGCATCCTCGTGGTGAATATGACATGTATTTCCCCCTTGCGGAGGGGCTGGATTTTAGGAAAGCATTTGTTGTTGTTGAATCAGAAAAGGATTAGTTAATACTACACGTTGGGAGGTACCCTTCAGAAATTTATCAACTTCCTCTCGACAAGGGCAGTCTTTTGTGTAGTGGTCCTCTATACAAATCAGGAAGGGAAGCTTAGATTTCCTTTTCGGTTGGTTAGCAACAATTTTTGTACTCTCTTGTTATTTAGAAGAATTCTTGGATTTACTATTTTTTTTCTTCTTACCTCCAAGTTGTTGAGATGAAGTGGATTTGACTGCATTCACCTCTGAGGTTTGTGTAGAAGAGGAAGCATTTTTTTCCTTATTCATGGAACCAATCATGCCATCGTCATGGGCTTACAAAGTAGGTCTTGACAGATCATTCGATGAGCGAGGTGCATGAGGGATCAGATCATAAAGTGTGTCAAACTAGGAATACACCAAGTCTGAATATTGAGCACGACTAATCACTTGATCCTCAGCGAAAACAACACCCATGGTGACATCTCTAGTGATGGGTGGAAAAAGTGACTTGGTAAACCAATCTACCATGAGTTGGTCTGAAATGGTAGCTTTAATTAAGCATCACCACCTACTCCACTCATGAATATGATAAAAATGTGAGTGTAAGTGGATTTCCTAAGAGAAGTCAAAATATTTGTATTGGTTTCATATCAAATCGAYGACTGGAAATGTTTCAAAAAATCCATAGCTAAAGTATTAAAGTCAATAAAGGAGTATCGCAACAAATCGATATACCATTTGGCCACCAAGCTTGTGAGACTTCGCTGGAAAATTTGTAAACGAATTGAATCATCCATCAAGGAGTTTGAAGAACACCAGAGATGAAAGGTCATTGCATGGTTATTAGGATCTTCCCAAGGCTTTCTGTCGAGCTTTGGGATATCAGACGATAGTTTGGAAGGGATTTGAGGTAAAAATGGGGCATGTAGTATGGGATCATTGGTCAAACACGACAAATCAGGAATATACAATGTAGCCAAGAATGGAAGTTCTTGGTTATAGTGTGGATATTGGTAATAACCATGTGACATAGGAACACTAATAGGACCATTTATAGGTTGCAACGAGATGGAAAAAGTATATGGTCTTCCCATGTATTGTGGTTGACCTGAGGGTCCCCCCATGTACTGTGGTTGATCTGAAGGTCCCCCCATGTATTACAGTTGGCACACTGGACCTCCCATATAATTTTTTTGATGGGGTTTTTGTGTTGAAATCATGGGGTTCACAGATTGACTGGGAAAAGTTCCTTGTTGAGGAATGTCCGCCAGATTAATTTGACCCCATAAAGGATTTGCAACTCCTAGATATGGTTTTCCATGATACAGACCAATATTAATGGGAATGGAGGGACCTGCAATATTAATGGGAATGGAGGGACCTGCATGAGCGGTTTTCCCCCAGGTTTTTTGTTGTTTCCCCACATAGGAGTTTTCCCCATAGTTGAGGGTTTTCCCCCAACAAAAGGTTCTCCCCCCCCAACTGAATATTGACCTCCAGTGAAGGGTATAGGATAAATCCTCATTTGTAAAGTTGGAGATGTGGGTTGAGTAGCTTGTGTAAATGTGGTTTTTTGAATGACCTGATTGTTGGCCATCTAACCAATGGGATGACCAAGTAAAGCACTTGTTGTGTGCATATGTGGGATTAGTGAAGAATGAATACTACCCAGCCCATGTGCTAAGGGAGATGTACTCACAAGTGGTTGTCTCAAAGTAACCTAGGTCACGAGTGTTCGCAATAAAGAAGAAGCACCAAAAATAGTGATTTGTGATCTTGCAAGGTCAAATACAAGATTTGTGGATAGAGGAGGTGAAATTCCCAATCCCTCTGGAAAACCAAATTTCAGTGGGTTCATGCCAAAATACGATCTAGTGGTTCAATTGGCTGGTAAATGATAAGAAGAATAAGTATCAAGAAATATCGTCGAATGTTTTTCGACGAGTAGTGGGCCGAGTGGATCGATAAAAAGGGAATTTGGGTAAGACACAAATCCTTCCATGAAGGTTGTGACCGAGTCTTCTGTGTGTTGGCCACTTCTAGGAGCTACACTCCCAACTTCAAAAGTTTGTTCTTAGACCATTCCTTCATAAGAAGGGTCAGGTTGAGGTTCCTGAAATTTAGTATCCAAACCTTGCATTATGCGAGATCTTCGAATTCCTTGATCGGCCACAGTGAAAGTAAAATGAAAATTCTTAAGGAAAACTATGAAATCTGAAATCACACACCCCTAAAAAATATCGACAAGTAATCAATCAAGCAACAGTAGAAGGATCTTTCGAAGACGGTATATCAAGCCTCCAACGAATATCTAAGAAGCAGTTACCCTGACCTCCATGTAAAAACCCTTCTCGGTGCAAGTAACCCTCACTTCATGGGGTCACCCTCCAAGGTTATTGAAAGTGTGATATGATGTCTAACCCAGGTACAATGGGAATCCCCCCACAGTCACCTCTGTAGATACCTAGGAAAGGCCACTAAGGTTACCAACTCGCAGTCAACTTTCGGGGGGGGTACAGTCGACAGTCGGGACCGGACGTATGGGAAGGATATCAAAGTCTGAAATTATTAAAGAAAACTGAATACAAGTGGACCAGTAAGTCTCCTAAGGACCCCAAATGGATTCAGTATTCACGAAGCACTGATACCAAATGAAACCAATAGTTTCTCGATAAAAACCTCCAATATACACTCTTTCCGCTACGATTGGTTAAGATTTGTAGGGGTAATCTCCGCTGCTCTTCTGTACACTACCTCATGTTTAGCCCCTGTGTTAGAGAGGGTTCTCATCTATGCTAATAGGAAATTTGTATTTCATCACTCTTTGTTGTTCTACAATCTTGTTTAGTAATATTGGACAATTTACTCACTTTTCCTAGTCCAAAGATTCTAACCCTATGCTATTATTGGTATATATAAACCAAAATTTTTCTAGTTTATTTTCTTAGTGCACTGGTTGATTTTAATTGTCTTGTTTACTCATAAAGGTCCATGGAGATGAAACTAGTGATGTGTGAGACTCGACTCCAATAGAATGAAAAATGAATGAAATGCAAACATTTATTTTCAATGAGTCCTATCTATGAGAAGGAGAAGAGTTTGTTTCTTCTTAACAAGCACTCAATATCATCAAACTTTCCAAAATGATGCCAAACTATCAAACAAATCCAAAATCCTAAAGCGAATACAAGACTAGCTCATGCAAGAAATGCACCAAAACAAAACTCCTAAGAATGCATAAATTTTATTTGTTTGATTGTATGTGCAATGAAATCTCTTCAAATGCAAAAATTTATATTTACTTACTTTCAATTAGGATGAAAGAAATCAATGTTTGACACAAAGGAACATGAAGAAAAAAGAAATCAAACAAAGTGCACTCTAAAGTCATATGCGAATTGAAATAATTCAAGTGTGAGAAGACTTGTTCAATCAAGGACTCAAAATGGTAAGAGATGTGAAATCCAATCAATGAGAAATTGAAAATCAACATAAAAAGGTGATAAGACCAATGAGTTCTGAAATCAAACAGGATCGAGGTTAACCTGAGGAAAGAGAACTCGAATAAAAGGCTTAACACAATGAGTTTCAATTCCTAAATACAAATCTTAGATTCCAAAAAGAAAAACAAGGCACTTGAAAGTTCTTAGAATCAATGATTCAAATTGACAGTGACATGCACAAAAGAAAAATGATTAAATTAACCTAAAGTAGACATGTACACTTTTGCAATCTGAAAATAAATATAAACTCAAAAGAGATAATTAGATCACCTAATTACCTAAGTGCAATCAATTAAATCCAAGAAGAAGCATAAAAGACTTCAATGCAAAAATCTGAGCTAAAATTATGAAAAAATAGAGGTGAATTATCCCCAATTCCTAGGGATAACTAAGAAGATGATGTCACAAGGCCCTCAAGTTGCAGACATAGAGTACTGAGAGACAATTTGACCAACAGTGTCCACTTTCATAGATAGAGGCTCGCTTCACCACCACAGATCTCAGGTTCATTGTGAGGGTATCCAACACATCAGCTTGCTTCCAGAAGACAATGGGTCTTGCTCCATGAGGTAAAAGTCGGGTATTATGGTGAGTGTCATTTCGATATTGAGGCATTCAAGTTTGTTTCATTTTAAACTGCTTTTGATTATGTAATGTCTGCTAGGAATTTATGCTCTTTTCCCTATTTCACCTTGGTGGTTGACATTGCGCCCTAGTAAGTGGTCACCCTTAGGAATATGTTTGGTACTGGGGGTCCTCTTGACAAGTCATCGTTCCATTCCCAACTATACTTGTCACTTTCCACACTTCATCCCCTCATCTCCTTACCTTTTGG
>JASDQU010206049.1:24519-38980 GCA_032191745.1 Picea mariana
TTAAAATTCAGAAAATACATTTCACATATTACATCGCTTGGCCATAGCCACATTCATATCTACTTTATACATTAACTAAAATCAGGATTATAGTGAGGATTTTACATTCCCAATCCCTTACAATTGTGCACTGTCCTCAGTGCACAACACCATGCCAAAATACATATGCAAATTTACATCATAATATTAAAAAAAAAAAAATCTGCAATTTGTTTACTCCCCAACAACAATTCCAACCATAATCTCTCATTCTTCTCAACCTGTTGACCCAAGGAATGCACCCCCTTCACTGATCCAAGTCCATAGGGATGAAACATTATTTTATTAGGGCTATCATCACAGGTGACCAATAATTCTGAGATGTGGTTATGAAAATCTAGCTTGCCAAAAAATGGAATCTTTCTTTTCTATCTTATATTTTCTTCAAAATTGGAAAACATTTGCGGGTATTCCTCCTGCATAGTTTCTTCATGCTCGCATGTTGCATATTAAAGACCATAGTAGGTCCATTGGACCTTTACTATCCCTATGTATTTGTTATGGAGTGTTATCCTCTATCCTAGGGATAACTAAGGATATTATCGCTCGAGGCCCATAGGTTCTAGACATGGAGTGCCTAGAGTCAGATGAATTGAGCATGGCCCCAGAGGGCCCATATTTTCTTCAGTGAATCCCATCTATCAACAACAATAGTATCCATCCCACCAGCTTGGTATTGAGGTAATGAGTCTGAGTATCATGGTATGTGTCATCCTGATTATTGAAGCACTTAAATATGTTGCACTGAATTCTCCTTCATTTCATAATGTTTTCTTGGAAATAATTGTCTTTAACTTGCTCATAGCTGGGAGGGTGACATGATTCCCTAGTAAGTTGATCTCCCTTTAGGATGGGTTTCCACTGGTTGGGCCTATGAAAGGTCATTGTCCATTCCTTCCATACTTACCACTTTCTATCCTTACTCCTCTCATTTCCCCTCCTACCTTTGTTCGGGCATTGGGTTTTCCACACTAGGAAGGGTTGTACCTTGCCTTGTAGGAAGAAGGGGATAAAAACCTAGAGGGTAAAAGTAGTCGACAAGAGTTAAAACAAAAAATGAAACCTTTGATATGCTTCACCCATGGATTCCCGAGAATGTAGTAAAAGGCTTCTCAGTAAGAAAAGGGATCCTGTAAGATAAATAAACACTCAAGGTATTAGCTTATGGATGGGAGGTCTCATCATGAGCTGACCTATTAGGACCATGAACATGTAGCGGTATGACACTACCATTGATCTAGTCACCAAATCAGGGTAGTGGCTCTTGGAGGCATAGCCAAGAGAAATGGGGTCTCATCATGAGCCAACCTTATCATCTTTGTGAAATTCTTGTGGGTACTGCCATCACCTTTGGTCACCAAGCGATGACAGTGTCCCTCAGCTCTTCCCTTGAAGAAAAAAAGAAAAATCAATAATATTAAGAATAAAAGGCATTGAATGGGCTAGGAAACAATGAAATCCATGATAAGGTGCAACTCGCCCTCTATAGAGACACCCACAGGTAAGACCTACATTTCCGTATTATCATTGCACCCTATGCCCAAACACTTCCCATGTCACCTCACATAAACTTAAATGACCTAGATTGGCTCCCACCTAAGAAACACCTCAAAATTAAGGAGGATTATCCCAAGAGGACATCCTAAGACCCTCTCCAAACTTGACTTGTTAAATTACATAACGTCTTTGAGAATTTGTCTGGGTAAAGGGGGGTTTGATGCACATGTTTGTGTAATTTGATTATTAGATGTGATTGACATTGCTATGATTCCTATGAATTATGAACCCCTATAGGGCGTACCTATTTTTGCTGCAGGACTTTTCCCGGTGGACAGGTACATATGGGGGAATGATTACCTTGAATCTCCATGGGGCTGAAATCCCACAGATGGATGTTGTGACCCCACTAGGGGGAGAGAGACACCAGAGGCTTGCACTTGGAAGAAACAAGGACTTTGCACCAGGGACACTCTGACACACCCAGACCCAAGCGGGTATTGCCTTTCCACCTGGATTTTGAACCTTGAGAGCACATGGCATCATCATTATGACCCTAAAATTATCCAGAGTTAGGTTTTTCACTTATGAGGGAAGTTGTATGCTAGTTGGAACATGTGGCATAATTTAGTGCCTTTGGAGTCCAAACTTTTTTCATTTGAGGCATAACATTCCACCTAGGGGCCTAGTGTCACCCTAGAAGGGCATGGCGTCAACCTTGGATATGATATCAGGGTTTAATAAATGTAATTTATGTAAAAACTAGATTTTAATTGTAAATTGGCCCTATCATCCTTTTTGTGACCTAATTTTAATTAAAGCTCATTGGTACTGTACAAATAGAGAGAGAAAACTCTCATTTTTTGATCACAACTCCCCACACAGGAGGAGAGGTCTGAAATTTTCTCCCTAGAAGAGCTATTGGATGAAATTGTGAGGCACACTATTGTATAAGGATTATTTTTTGCAAGTGGATCAATCTTGGAATCGTTTATGGTGATCTTTCATGGTATTTTCATGATTATTCTTAATGCAAGTAGGTAAAATCTATATTTTTGTCATTTATTGAATAGTTTATGTATGGTTTTATTTTCTCATAAAATATTGTGAGATTGCATGGTATACTTAATGCTTGAAGTAAGCAACTTAATTTGCTACTTTTTGAATTTCTATTTACCAAAAATTTCATTGATTTGATCTAGTAACTAGTAAAACCCTAGAGCCCTAATTTTCTAGAACTCTAAGGTTTTGACCTAGTTATATTTGCCTAAGTTTTTCCTATAAGAATCCTAAGGAGAGCAAGGTGTTAGGGACTAGAATTGCCTACACCCTAGTATCTTGTTTCTTTAGGAAAATGCATAGGGGGACTTAAGTTACTACTTCTCCTATGCATTCTCCCTCTTAGACTTTTGTGCACTATCAAAATTGATTTGGAGCCTTAGTAAAAGCCTCCACTTGACTCCATAATCCATAGAAGGCACTAGTTGTAGTCTCTCTCTTATTTAAGGATTGATCAAACAAGCACTCAAACCTTCATCCTTGAAGCTTTTGGTAACTTTTTCTAACCCTAAACTAGACTAATTCCTTAGCTAATGTGTTGTTGTTTTAAATCACTTCTACAACCATACTAATTCATGCTAATTTTCTGCATTCACCTATATAATTTCACTTAGCTTACTCAGAAATTGCTTGTGACAATTTCCAATCAATCTACTAGATAAATGATAAGTTTGCATGGCGTTTCCTTGCAATTTTGAGCACTAGAATTTGCTGCTATTAAAAAAGATTGTTACAAGCATCTAACTGCAGAAAATTCTCTGCAAAAGTGACATTAAATGCTAGCTAGACATTGCCAAATTTTCTTGCGACAATTAATTATCATTCAACATAGTTAAAGCTACATTTTCTTGTCTTTTTCAAGAAATTTCAAGGAACTATTTTTGTGGCTGTTACAAAATACTTATTGTTGTTGTAAACTGTTACATTGCTGTAAATTTATATCAAATAGCCTGTTTTTTGAAGGGTCATGGTCTTAAGAAGCACTAACATCATATTTTTTACGTGAAATCTGGCATATTTTCTTTATTGTCTTGTTTTGGGTAGGTACACTCCATTTTTATTGTTGTTTCATCCCTTAAAGACCTTAAGAACCTTTTGAATTGAGTGACCAGTGAGAGGGGGGTTTCTTGCATCCTTGCCTTATTCTGATCATCCCTTTAGTTCATTGGGGACTTCTCCCCTGGGGTAACTTTGATATATTCCTAAATAGACAGGGGTTTCCTACTAAGGTGATAGTGATTGGTCACCCCATATTACGACAATATTGCATTCAATTTCATTGGGATTTGGGCAAGTAAAAATTGTACGATAACATTTTGGCACCATTTCTGGGGAACACTGAGTCAATATTACTCAAATGACAATTTTTTCAGTAAGCCTTTCTCTCAAAGCCTTTATCTTACAAATCTTACTTGGTGATTCCACTGAGGGCGATTCCCTCTTTTCCCTTTGATGATCCGTAGAAATATTATTTGGTGATTCCACTAATGACAAATCCAACTATGGCCTCTCAATGGGACCTAGCTAATTTAAAACCCTTAGATATGAATAAAATTCTGGGTTACCCTCGACAAATGCCTCCGAGGTATGAAAAATGGCCCCCTAGATTGACTAGTAATGATGTGGTTATAGCTGAAGATCACATGGATAATTTTTGGGCTTTCTTTCAACTCCACCCTATCAGTGATGATGCTAAAGATTTGGTGACGAAAAGTTTCTCTACCACTCTTCATGGAAATGCTTGGAAATGGTATGATAGCCTCCCTGATGCTAGCATCACATCTATGGACTAGTTAGAAGAACACTTTCTCAAACGATGGGGTATTAAGTTAGAATATATCAACATCGTGATAAACAAACTTAATTACATAAAGAAGAATGAGAATGAAACTATTAGGGAATTTCATGATAGATTTAAGGGGATAATACAATAGATCCCATCAAGCTATCACCCGTCACACAACTTTCTTCTTTTTCTTTACACCAAAGCCTTTCCAAGACAAATAGGTTTCCCTATCAGAGATAAATCTCCTAGAACAATATAGGAAGTTTATGACATTGCTACTGAAATCGAAGCCAACATCTCCTCATTCAAAGAACAATCCTTTGTTCCAGAAGTCAAGGTTTGCGAGCCCAAAGATACCCTAGATATTTTCAAGAGAGTATACTCCCTTGAGACCTCTATTGAAGAAACCCTGAAATATTTAGAACAAGACATCAATCAACAATAGGTTGAGGAAAGGGAGCTTGATGAAGGTTATCAATCCCATGAGAAATGGAAAGAATTTACTCATGCTTCTGCCAAGCATAATGAAGGCTTGGTTGAGGAGTGAGAGCCTGAAGATATCAAACATAATGATGAAGCATTAATGTGTGCTCCTCCCTTTGATGAATCCATCTAAGATCCTATTCCTCCCACACAAAGAGAAGGGGATGAGGTTAGTCACATTCCTTTTCAGTTTTTTGAGGATGCCCTATTCTATGATTCAAAAGGTAAAGAAGAAATTGAACCCTTGGAAAAGCTAGATCCTCCATGTTGTGAAGATGAAAATATAAGAGCAAGTCATGAGGATGAGACAATGATTCATGCTCTTCCATTTGATGAAGTTATCCAAATCCCCAAACCTCCTACATAGGAAGAAGTAAACACGATAAGTTATTTCCCTTTCCAATATTTCGATGATGCTTTATTTTATGATTTGGAAAGTGAAGAAGTGTTAGAGGATCCCTGGGATGTTTCACTCCCTTCATGTTATGATAATGGTAATGACCTTGTTGATAATATTTATGAGTTCATATACATCAAGAAGCATAAATGGGATGTGATTGGGTATGATGGTGTTATAAACCTAAATTGCACCAGACATGCTTACTTGGCATTAGGCCATCTCATTTGACTTCTTTGCCAAACCACTACTGAACAACTTCTTAAAAAACACTCTTTTTGAAGGCATACATACCCTGATCCACTACTGCACACATGTGTACGCTTGTTGACCCACTACAACTCGCATATACCTAAAAAGCACAAAAAAATGGAAATTTGCAGATGGAACACACAGTTTTGGGTAAGTTAACTAAACCAACTAACCATCCATAGTTAGTCACTCGACCAAATACCTAGCCCTTTCTGGACTATAAAAGAAGGGGTAGGGGTCCCATTTAAAAGGAGGAAAATCATAGCAGAGAAACTATAGCCGATTTAGTATTCCCCTTGCCCCAACCTTTTGCAACTATTGTGTGAAGAGAAGAATATACAGAAGCGGTTGAAGCATAGTTGATGAGGAGCTGAGAACTAGATTCAAGGAGCAGTGGCCTATCTCACCATTGTAAGGTTACTTTTTTTGATATTAATAAAAGAAATACTTTTCCCATCCCGCCATATGAGATTACCAATATTTAAATTTGATTATATTTTGATAGAATCTCTAACCCATTAGTTTATAGGTTATATGCATGTGGAGTTCTTTGTTTGTCTTTTATGAATGCAGGTCAGTGTTGGGAGGAGATATCAGTCAAGGACCGACCAAGCATTAAAGGGATCGACATCAAACACGAAAACTAAGGTACAATAACTTGATCTCTTTAACCTTGAATTTGCATATGAATAATGGGGTTTATGATTGGGATGTTGTTAGAAAGTAGGAGACTTTAGGTAATTTATGCGTGCATGATAAAACCCTTAATTCTAGTCTATAGGAGGGATTTCCCACCCACAATAGAATTGGCAACCGTACTGAGGATTCTCTAGGGTTTTTTGGGGATACTTTTTGGGTATTTTAGAATTGGTTTATTATCTTTTTTCTAAGTTTTTTGCAAGAGTCTGAGCTTGTAGGGATTCTGGTTTTTCATACCAGTGCTCCTTGCATGATTGCTTGCCTGTTTAATTTTCATCCCGGGAATTTTAAGAGGTATACGCGGCCTGCAGAAGCCCTGCCTGCATATACACATGCCCTACCTTTAGATAGCCCACGTATATCCGCTGGGCTGCTGAAGTGTCAGTTGCGAGCTTAAGTCCATAATTATTTTTTTAGAGGCAATCATCCTCTTTCTCTATTAGGAGTGATCCTTCTCAGGGTTTTCCTAGATTCGATCATAGTCTCTATGTTGTAGTCTATAACATAGGAATAGCCTCAGCTTAGCTTTGTTTGATCAAAAGTTTCCTTGCATTCTCTTTGCCAAAGTTATTTTCTCTGCCTCCGAGGGACTCTGGTTTTCAGTACCTGTGCTCCCTGCCTATGTTGGATTGTGTTTTTCACTTTGTTGAGCATTTATAGAGCTATACACACCCTGCAATAGTTTTTCACATGTGCATACACATTCTTCCTTTGGAAAACACACGTATATATGCTAGTTGTTGTGGTGACAGTCGTGTATCTGTGTTGCAGAGATCTTTTCACAGAGAGAGGCAGTCATCCTCTTACCTGTCAGAATCCAGTCTCTTCAGGGGTCTTTTTGGTCTATGACCTAATCTCTGTGATCAAAGTTGGTAGCCTAGGTTTGACCATAGCATAGTTTTCTTTTCATCAAATAGATTTCTTGATTTTTCTGTAGTAGAGTCTTAGAAAAATCTGTGAGTCTTTTGGAGATCATTCGTTTTTGAGATTTTGGTCAAGTGACTCCCTGCGATCCGCAGTAGGGCCAAAAGTGATTTTTGGTTTTTGTTTTGTCTTCACTTTATCATTTTTTCTTGCTTTAGAAGAAATAAAAGGGATCCATTTTTTTTCAATTCTAGTATTTTGAAGCCTGTTGAAATTTTTTACTTCTCGGTTTGGTTAAAGAGTTGGTTGTTTGCATTAATCAATAGGAAAGATATTGTTTTCATAAGTTCTTGGCTGATTGAATTAGGACAATAAGTAGCTCATAATCGAGCGAAATCTTATTTCATTTTTTAGTTAAAATATCTTAGAAAGAAATTTTTTGAAAAGTTAGTTTAAAAAAAAAAATTTAAAAAGAGAAAATCCGAATTTGTCAAGAAGAAGTTATTTTTTTTCCAGTTTGTTATTTATATTCTCTTTCATCTCTCAAAACATCACTAGTTTCACTTTCATAACCTTTGACTTAAGACAAGCCCAAAAAAATTAACAATTAATTAAAATCAACTAGACTTTATGTTTTGTAGGGTACATCAACTAGTCTAGGCTAGAGGCTTGATTTAGGATTGGAGAGGAAACTCTTCAAGGTTGAAAAACATACATAAGAGTCTGTGCTAGGGAGTGTTAAAAGTCCAATATTGTAAAATTTATCTGCGACCCCCCTCTAATACTAGGGCTAAACACAAGGTCACATAATGGAAGGTAGCAGAGATAACCCCTCCAAAGTTGGACCAAATGTAGTGGGGAATGCATATAGAGGGCTTGTCTTGGGATTCTGTTGATTTCGTTTTTCAGTGGGTCTTGAATTTGTTCGAGGTCCTCAGTTGTCTTCTGAAACACTTGATTTCAATACCCTTGATAGGTTTCAGGATTGATACCCTACTCATTGCGGTCCACCTGACTGTCGACTGTACCCGCCTGGTGACTGTTTCCGCACTAGGAACCTAGTTTCCTATCTTTCTAGTGACTTACACATGTGACTATGGGGGTATACCACAGTACCTAGGATAGACATTGGGCCACACTTTGCAGAGTATACCTAGATGGTGCTTCCTTATTCCAGTTGCACTTGCAGTAGTAAGTTGTTCTAGTGTTGGTTGTTGTAACTATTCTTCCAACTAGTTAGTGATTGCTTGTTTTATCTCATAGGTACATTTTTAGTGTGAGCTGGTTTTCAAATGATTATAGATTTTCCTAGTGTGTCTTTGATATTCTCACACAGTGGAGGATTAGGAGTTGCACTGGTCAAGAAGGCTTCATGGACTACTGCTAGTTGACCTCGAACCCCCCCATTATTTCTAAGGCAAAAATTAGACCAGCAAGGGTCTTTTGAGACAATCGGGTTATAGGAAACTGTGCCCAACCCATCTTCGAGAGAAGAAATTTTGTTTCTAGAGGAAATAATCATATCTAACCTTGGAGTAGAGGCTCTTGGTCCTTACAACCCTCTCATCACTGATCTATCGACAACCATCATCGTACATGTTCTACCTTACGAGAATCTAGTAGTGTCACCAGTAATAATGGAAGCACACACTGCCACTTCTGCAGGGAATATTGATATTTCCTTTATGAATGTCACTACTGGGGGTGTTCCACCTTCTAACCAACCATTGTCGGTCCGGGCCACCACGTTCTCAACTGCTTCTACCTCAGGTAGTGGTTTGATTCTGTCTATGGCAATGATCACCGCTCCATTTCCTTAGAACATGACAGGCTCTCCTTTCTCATACGAGATGCCTGGCTTCGGTATGAGTACTGTACTTTCCTCCTCCACTTTACAAACTTTGG
Source organism: Picea mariana (assembly GCA_032191745.1). Classification (NCBI taxonomy): domain Eukaryota; kingdom Viridiplantae; phylum Streptophyta; class Pinopsida; order Pinales; family Pinaceae; genus Picea; species Picea mariana. The sequence goes on from JASDQU010206049.1 coordinate 33,501, forward strand.
GTTAGGGGGTAAGGAGTTCTAAAACTTCTCTGCAAGGATCTATTGGGGGCACTTTCGCTCCCTTTATAGCTTTCCCTTATGGAGGGGGGTCATATACCCCCTTCATCCCCCTTGCTCAGTGGTGTTCCTCAACACTCCATTGGGCCTAACATACACTTGTTGGAGTAGGTAGTCAATAAATCCCTCCTTATAATATGCTAGTTGGTTCGACACCTTTCACTTTATTCGGTGTGTTTGGTAACAACGCTTTCTCATCAGCTTCCGTTTTGGCCGGAAGCAACCCTAGTTATGGACAACCACATCCTGTACAGGGTAATATTCCTGCACAATGGACACACTTAGGAATTCCTTCCTTACAAGGATCTTGGAATCCATGGAAGGGTCCAGTCCCCTTGCTAGGGATGCCGATCAGGGGAAACCCTTTCCATACCCAGTGGAACCCTGGGCAAGGCCCAATGTCTATGCCTGTCAGATCAACAGGGAGAAACCCATCCCAAAATCCTTGGAATGTGATGCAAGGTCAAGCCTTTACGTCTTATTATGGGAACCAACAAATGATGTCTAAACAAGCATCCAATCCATACATTGTTCACGGTCATGGTTATTACTAGAGCCCTAGCCAACAACCTAACTTTTCCTAGAAACCTAGTGCCGGTCAAACCCCAGGCTCCTTTTTCCCCAGCTACAATCCACAACCCAAACTACCGTTTCTGGCAACCCTGCACTTGCCATATTTGACAAGGCTCTTAAATGACCCCATCTGTCATGATCCCAGTTGGCCTCCCATGCTGACCAAGTTACCTTCGGACATTCCAAAGTTTTAGGCCAAGCCTAATGAATATCCTGGTGATCACATGACTACCTTCCACTTATGGTGCTCGTCCAACTCATGATACTCTTCCTTCGGTGAATTGGCAATGGATTTCCTGAACCATTTCCAATTATGTGTGAGATACGACATCGACACCGAATTGCTGGCCAATTTCGAGCAGAAAAAAGCGGACCATATCTCAGATCATATTCCAGAATGGAGATGCCAGAAGAGTTTGATCAAAGTGCCATCCCCACCAACGTTCCTACTAGAGTGGTTCCTTAAGTCTTTGCTACCCCAGTTATCTAAATACGTCACAACGTCCAGAGTTTTTTTCGAAGAAGATGCGAAAATGAGAGCACAACAACTAGATCTAATTTACTCTCAATCTGGTTTACTCTATGATATTTTTCCAGATGCACCGAGGTCAATCCTTGAAAAAACTAGGCAAAGGTTCTGGCCACATGCTGATGGCATTATCGATTCAGCACAAACCAAGCTTGTTGATCCATTGTCAAATCAATTGCAACAATTGTCAATACAACAGACAATGGCCAACCAAACCACGGGTTCGGTTTTTCCCCCTACCCAAAAGTCGGATGTACACAGTGTGCAAATGACAAACCCAAAGGTGACCCAATAGCCTGACGGAAATAAGAAACAACGAAAAAAGGGTAAAGGGGATAAGAAACCCACCAATAATGCTGGAAGGGGTGACACTAAAAAGAAAAAGTCAAAGTATCCTTGTAATCTTTGCAAGGAAGACCACCCGACCCATCAGTGCCCTCGACTTGTGGAGGCCCAAAATTTATTGGCACAACAACAACCTGCCATGTTAACGAACCCGTTCTCACACAGAAAAAATATAAATCAAGCCTCCTTGAGCGCGTAAGGGGGAAGTCAAGGACCCCCTCTGTCTTCAAGTAATCCTTCATCCAAAAACATGTATATGATGAAAGGTGATGCCTATATAATGACTAGAGAACATGATTACGGAAAGCCAGGCACCTCTGAGAAGGGTAAAGAATCCGAAAACCCACCTCTTCCTCTTTAGATTGAGAATACGTTGGGAGAAACAATGACATGCATCCCCAAAGGTGTGTGTTATCACTAAAATTTCATCCGCAAATGGTTACAGGAATCCAACATCTTCAAACATCTATTAGTTCACCCATGGACCAAAATTACCAAAAAATCATTTCCAAAAGGTCCAAAACTATCCAACCAGTTATAAAATCAGGATGTGCTATGACTATACAGGATGTGCGCACACATGCGCCATCAAGAAATGCAGGAAAAGCGCACATGCGCACGATGCATGACTGTGGACGCTAAAAGATTTGCACACCTGAGAATGATTCATTTATGATATTGATCGGCCTCCCACTCACTTTTGGTTCAGCTTCCAAGTCGATTTGACATCCAAATATCGGCTAGATCTGGTTGGGTGGTTGGTCAAAGACCTAAAGGTGCCCTGAACAACCCCTTTTCACACTAAAAGCTGGTTGCACAATACCTCAAAGTGGTGCTATAAAACAAGGCCATGGGTGCACTACATCTTCAAGGAATTCATTTGCAAGGTTATGCTATTATTATTCGCTTGGGGAAACCTCTTTACTCATCAAGAGCATACTAGCACCATTCCATTTGGGCAATCCACATCACCTTTTGAGTGGGTTAGCTTGAGATTCTTTCACCATTACTTTCAAGTTTTCAAGTTGTAAGAAGAGCTCAATCTTGGGGGTCCAAGAGCCCTCCCTTGGAGGAAGAAGGGACCCAAAGTCCCCTTTCTCTTTAGTGTTTTATTTTCACTAATANTCACCAATAGCTCTTCCGATCTATTGGTGAGGGGTGGGGGTCCAAGAGCCCTCCCTTGGAGGAAGAAGGGACCCAAAGTCCCCTTTCTCTTTAGTGTTTTATTTTCACTAATACAATCCTTTCCATCGGTGACCTGAGTCTTGTTTGTTTCTTGTTCTTATGTCCTTATTCACAATATTTTAATTGTTTTTTCCCGTCCTAGTTTAATTCTTAGCTTAGTCTTTTATGTTTATTCTTCTAATCCTTTCCTTTACTGTTGTCCTGCTTAGCTAACCCAACTAAGATTGTAAGCACTTATGTTTTGCTCATTTAGGTGACAAAAGAGGTGCAATAGATTAGAGACTCCACTGGGGAAATGTATCAATTTCCTACCCCATTTGGGTTATTTTAGCTCTTCTTTTTACTTATTTAACCTACAGGTACCATAATCGATCCAAGACAACCTGCAAAACATCAAATTCAAAGCTGAGTTGAGAGAATTCCATCCGAAATCTTCTTCACAGCCTATGATAGTTGTGTGTGGGTTTATTGGCCCACAGTCGCGCATCGTGCATACGTGCTCCAAAATCATGGAATTACTCAGCGCCTTCTATGCACCTGCGCTCAAAATTCTTTTTTAGTTCACGCATTGGCTCTCAAAGTGCCTCTATCTAGTCTAAAACCCATTCACCTATGCAAAAACGTACACATTGTAATATTTTTTATGATCTGTTGAAGGCCCATATCCTTCTTAAAGATGATTTCATGCATGTTGTAATCTGCACCACACTTACATTTCCTCTCACATAAAGGGATTATTCAAAACACATAGGCACTTAGGGGTTAAAAATCATTATTTTCCCTCTTTTTTCTTTTTATTTCACCACATGGATGGATTGCTTTGACTAAAAGTTGGAATCATTCTACATCACATATAAAACTTGCATTGGGACTAGAATGAGATATGAAACATTGAGTATGCTCTTCTCTCGTGCTCCAAAGTGATCTTGAGAATCAGAAAGAGGTTGAAACACAATTTCATATCCCTTAAAAAGATAAAATATTTAGGAGAGGACAATAGCCCCCTCGAGACTCCTCTTAGTTTATTTTTGAAACACATTTTAAGATTGTAATGGTCCCATACATGCCCACATGCTACAAAGATAGGATAGTGTTGAAATTTACTTTCTTAGATTAAAACACTAGGGAAGTTTAAAGGTTTACTAATGGGCCCATACATTCCCACATGATCACAATCTAGGATAGTTTCAAAGCTTTCTTAGATTAAATCACATTAGGGAGTTAAAGGAATAGTAAAGGACCCACATGTCCACATGGTAGCTTCCTAGGGACTTTTGAATTCTCCAAGGTTGTACCGATGAAATTTAGTTAAATAGGTAATCAAAGACTTGTAAGGACCAAGCGAAGTCCACATGCAATAAGGTGACACCTAATTAATTAAAAAATTGACACACTTTCACTCATTCACACACAAAAGTCACTTCTCACTCACATAGTTTTCGTCTCGAAACGTGGAGGTTGAAGTAAGTTTCCTCCAAAGGGATTTCAAAAGACCCCACCCTTTTCTTGACGAAACTATCCACTCCCACTTAATTTCAACGAGATTGACTCACACCCCCAATCTCTCAAAAAACCACATCTAAATTTTTTCTAAGAACTCACTAAGTTTTCCTCCATAGGAGGTGCCAAAAGAAATCTTTTAGTCTAGGTAGAATTTTTGGGATAGGCATCCAAATAACTCCCCTTTATCTGGTTCTCACATTTTCAAAACAATATAAGTTGTCAAATAGGGAACTTTAAATCCTCCAAGTCAAGTGTTCCTAACACCATAAGGTAGGGAGATACCCGTGAAGGGTTGAAGGCGAGGTTCGGTTGTTCTATACGTCCCCCCTTGAGGCACCCACCTTTTGGATGGGATCTAGCCCATGACCCATTTCTTAGGCCAAAAATCTAAATGCCGCACTTTGATCGAGTACATAGTGACCAAATTTTAGGACATCTACCCAAGTGGCAATTGTGGCATGAAATTGCACCTTGATCAGATTTTGTGTGTCTATTGGGAAACATCACCAGTTCTTTCAAGATATGCCCCCCTCTACCCCTCATTATAACTGATTGCTTCATCCTTCACTAGTTTCTCTTTCGGTGGCTTCATACCTCACTGTCGAGTGCTATTGGAAGGTCCGATGCTATTTTGAGAGGAAGGACGTTACGTCTCTTAGGAAAAGAGAATTTGTTTTCTTTGTTCCCCCACGCAGACAAAATCCACCTATCCACATATATGATTCTTTATCAAAACACTTTATGTATGATTCCCTTCTGATTACATTTGATTTGGATATATATCGTGTAAAGTTCAAAAATTGCAGCAAAGGCTCTTGTTTATTTATTGCTCTCACCACCATTCACACACATTCACTCAGCTAGTCGGACATCATAGGGGACCCACAAAACCCCCGTCATTCCAGATGCTTGTTAAATATCCCCCCTATTCTAGTGGGATTTCCTAGTCTTTCCAACTCATCGGCTCCACCTTCTCACACTCCTGTGAGTGCGACTATCTTGGGATCAGCTTTTCTTGGTTCCACCTTACTTGGGTCCAATTCCCAAGGTCCAACTTCCACTCACTCTCCTTTACATGGAAGCAGGGGGACAACTTCCTCTCAAGGGGGAAGTACAAACCCACCTAGTCCCCTCCAAGGGTTAGGTACTCAGAACACTCACACTATGGCCAAAACTAATCCTACGCCACCACCCCATATGCCATATTTAGCTTCCCTCAACATACCAGATCTGACTAAACTCACCAATGATCCCATTGTTGGATTACTGAGAGGGGGGGTGAATCAAT
>JASDQU010206050.1:9127-24328 GCA_032191745.1 Picea mariana
GCAAGAGGAGCCTCCAGAGGAATTGGCTCATTGTGGAACTCCTCCTCCTTTGATATTTTGAATACTGAGCATTGTACCCATTGGATCCTCACCAAGATTATTCATAAGGAGTCAGGTATTCACATCTGTTTATTTAATATTTATGTTCCTGTTCTTCCCTCTAAAAAAAAAAAAACTGTTGGAACATTTTGAAAGAGTTCCTTAACAGCCATAAATTGGAGAACATTATTATTGCCGGAGACCTCAATGTAACTTTATCCCTTGGATAAATAAAAGGGGGTTCCATTTTAAGAGAACCCTATCGAGAATGGACTGAAGACATCATTCTTGATTGGGATCTGGAAGATATAAATCCCCCCCAGAGGAAAATACACTTGGTCTAATAAAAGAACTGGCCCGAGGCACATAGCAGCAACGCTGGACAGATTCTTGGTCTAGATCTCCTTCCTCCTTTTAAACCTCAATGCAGTCTCCAAAATTATCCCCTTCAACGCCTCCGATCATAATCCAATCCTTCTAGAATTTACCAAAGATTCTTCTCTGGGTCCTATCCCTTTTCGCTTCAGCCCCTCCTGGATCCAGCATGAGGATTTCCATGATTTGGTCAATCGAGTATGGCAGATTCCTATCACAGGTTCTCCCTTTCTTTTGTGGGAAGAAAATCTCTGAAGAATGAAGCGAGCTCTCAAAGATTGGGAAAAATCCTTAAAATCTCCTACAACCCAAAGAGTGGAAACCCAACAGCAGCTGGAAATTCATCAGCTATCTATGGAAGAAGGAAATACAAACCCAAACAGCCTAGAGAAAGAAACAACCCTCCATAGAAAGCTCCATGTAGCCTGCAGAGAGGAAGAAGATTACTGGCGACGAAAATCCCGAAGCCTTTGGTTAAAAGTTGTGGATAAGAACACAGACTTTTTTCATAAGCAAGCAGAAGCCAGAAAACAATTCATTTCTGTAAAATAAATCCATAATTAGATTCAGATTGTAAATGATTTTGAAAGTATCAAGCAAGATGCCCACATCCACTTTAAAGGTATTTATACTCAGGACTCTACCAGCAGAACCCACCAACAAGTTCTCAACTTGATTCCTTTGGTCGTCCGCCCAAGATCCATTCAACAACTCATAGAACCGGTCACATTAAAGGAAATTAAATTGGATTTGGACAGCATGGTCTCCGATAAAGCTCCTGGTCCTGATGGATTTACAGCCAGATTCCTCCAAGTCTATTGGCCAATCATAAAACATGACATGCATAAGCTGGTAATAAAGTCACAAAATTTCCACAAGATTGGTCGGAGCACCAACTTTGCGTTCTTAGCCATAATACCAAAAGAAAAAGGAGCCTTATCCTTCGACAGATTCCACCCAATCTCCTTGTGTAACATTGGTTACAAAATTATCACAAAAGTGATAGCCAACCATCTCAAAGATATTTTGCTAGCAATCATCCCAGAGAACCAAGGTGGCTTCATCAAAGGAAGGCACATCACTGACAACATAATTCTAGTCCAAGAAGCGATTCATTCAAGCATGCACTGGCGCGAAAAAGGTATGGTTGTGAAGTTAGATCTTGCAAATGCTTTTGACAGAGTAAGGCATGAATTTTTATTTCAGGTATTGCAGAAGTTTGGCTTCAACACTGCTTTCATTCAATGGATTAAGGCCTGTATCGGGTCTGCATGGATAGACCCATTAGTCAATGATCGAGCAACATAATTTTTTTAGGCTTCTAGGGGGCTAAGACAGGGTTGCCCGATGTCTCCTTTTCTCTATGTCATTCAAGCTTCAACGCTTAGCTTCCAACAAGAACAATGTTGCATTCAACATGAATTAATGGGCATAAAAATAGAAAGAGGATTCAAAGATATCAATCATTCACAATTTGCTGATGATATGCTCCTTTTGGGAGGAGAAAGTACCATCATAGACCATAAATTTAAACAACAACTAGATCTCTATAAGGAAGCCTCTGGGAGTCAGATAAACTACAGGAAAAGTCAAATCTTTAGATGGAACTGCAAGCCAAGGGAAATGGTGGAAATAGCTCATATTATGGAGATGGAAGGGGTAACGCAGTGGGACTCATTCAAATATTTAGGAGTTCCCATTTTCAAATTCAAGCCTAATTCCTCTCACTGGTCTCCTTTACTTGACAAGATCAAAGCCATAATCCAAGCCTGGGGGGCTACCTGGCTAAATCTGGCAGGAAAGCTTGTTCTCATCAAATTTGTCCTTAATAGCATTCTAATTTTTCAAATCTCCATTCTGTTAGCTCCAAATGGAATTATAACCAAGCTTGAGGCAATTCTGAGAAGATTTATGTGGAAAGGAGGCAAACAGGGCGACAAAAAACTGCCACTAGTCAGCTGGGGGAAAGAAATAAAGCCTTACACAGAAAGAGGCCTCTAGATAAGAGATCTGAGATCCCAAAATTTGGCACTAGGGGCCAAGCTCCTCTGGAATCTGGTAACTGGAAAGATAACCTGGAGAAAACATGCAATATGGAAGAAATACTTCACTGGAGCTAGGAGAAGATGTCTTGACACAACACCTAAAGTTTCAAAAGGCTCCTCTATTTTCACAATCTGTCAAAAAGCCTATGGATTCTTCAAACCTCTCCTAACTTGGATCCCGGGAAACGAAAAAACTATCTTAATATGGGACGACTCAATTTTGGGAGAGCCACCATTAGACTCCCGACCAGGCACCTCTAATCTCAAAGAATTCCTCCACGCCCAAAATTTATCCATTATGTGGGATATTTCAAACTAGCACTCAAATGAAATCGAAACCTGGAAAGACTGGAAATTACCAAGATTCCCAAGCCATCTGCAAAACGAGGAAGCATTGCTACGAGCTTTTCTTCATGGGAAATTGCCAAACGCAACAAGTCAGAAAGATCTCAGGGGATGGGGATCTAAATCAGACCTGTACACTGCCTCCGAAGGATACAATCAAGTCAACAGGATTCTGAACATCCCTTCCAATCCAACTCTGTGGAAAGATATTTGGAGGGTGAAATGTCTTCCAAAAATAGATATGTTCATTTGGATATTGGCTCACAACGCCATCCTCACAGGAGACAACCTCAAAATAAAAGGATGGGAAGGCCCCACACATTGCCCCTTCTGTGTTTTAGAGGAAGAACCGGTGGCCCATGTACTATTGAACTGCCCATTCACTCAGGAGGTTTGGATTCGAGTGCTAGTCCCTTGGACGAATGTAACCTACCCATCGGAGCTAACCTCACTCCTCACCCATTGGCAGGCTGCGTGTCCTTTCTCCCTCAACAAGAAAGAGCGATTAAAAGTCTGTTGGGTATCGTTGCCAAAATTTATCCTGTGGAAAATCTGGTTAGAGAAAAATGCTCGAATATTCAAAGGGAAAAAAGCCAGCGCAGACCAAGTGGTAGAAAAAGTCAAAGCTTTGATGGGGGATTTCATTTCCTCTATTCATCTCCCAACAAACAAAGGTAATTTAACTTCTATCGAAGAACAATGGATGTCCAACATTCTCCCAAATCCACTGAAAGTGGCAACAGTTCCAGTCCCTCCCACAAACAAATGGGAGATCAGATTAGACTCTTCATCCTTCACAAATTGGTGAAACTCACTTCATAAACATAGCCTCTTCTTTGATGCAGCTTCTAAAGGAAACCCCGGTGCGGTAGGCGGGGGAGGGGTGCTTATAGATCCCGATGAAATAAAGGTTCTCTCATATTCTTGGGGAATTGGTGAGGACACCAATAACATAGCTGAAGCATTAGCCCTCTAGCAAGGACTCTCTCAAGCCCTAGCCAAGAACATTACAGATCTAAATGTCTTCGGGGATTCCCGTATCATTATTTAGGCTCTTTCTTCTAAGATTCTCCCCAGTCATATGCGACTCAGGAAAATACTCAATAAAATCTAACTCCTTCTGGACAACTTTCAATTAATCCATCTATTCCACATACTCCGGGAATTAAATGGTGAAGTAGACAAAGAGGCAAACAAGGCAGCATGACTAAGCAAAGGTGTCCTACATCTAGATGGAAATGAGGGATACGACGAATTNCTCAGGAAAATACTCAATAAAATCTAACTCCTTCTTGACAACTTTCAATTAATCCATCTATTCCACATACTCCGGGAATTAAATGGTGAAGTAGACAAAGAGGCAAACAAGGCAGCATGACTAAGCAAAGGTGTCCTACATCTAGATGGAAATGAGGGATACGACGAATTACCTTAAATATTTATCCGAAGGATAACGCTCGAAGTAAGCGCTATGCCTGTTCTAATGAAGGCTGATTGTCATCCTACCAACAGATTTATGTTGTCTTCCTAATATATTTCATAACCGTTCTCGTTAAAAAAAAAAAAAAAAAACTATAATAGCAAGACAACTTGGAGGGTTAGCTTAAGTGGTCATGAGCTAGATGTGAGACCTCTTATCTCTCCCCTAAAGTTGGGCATGTCATGGGTTCAACTCTCTTGATCCCCTCAAGGTTAGGCTCTGTAATTAAGACCGATGGTTTACCTCGTTTACCATCCATTGATCATGGGGAAGTACTCAAAGGATTTTCTGCAAGGGTTTCCTTGGAAAAAAAAACCCATTGTAGCAAGACATTCAACAAGCCCTACAAATATGAATAAGTGGAAGGCATAATCACTACAAATTTAGAAACAGGCTGCAATAGTTGACTTATGAAATGCCATTTTTCTTTTCTCTCACTTTAACATTGGTTCAAACATCTTAACAAATTCAATTTTTTTTGGTATATAAATATGTTGTGTTACGAATACAAAAATTTACAATCCTTTTCATTGGTTCTGATGTACAATTTTTGGCCTCTACAACCTTAGATTCAGAGTCAAATATTCAATTTTTAATTCTTTATTTGAGTCTAGATTCATAATTAGAAGTTTGCAAGGTCATATTTTGACTTGGTTATTTTACAATATCTAAAAATATGCATTGTACTTTTAAATCCACTAATTGTGATGTTTGTACACTAATGAGTTGGTAGGATTATTGATCATACTCCTATATGCAGACGATATTGTCATTTTAGTGAGTTCCTTTGACCTTGATAAACATCCTAAATTTCTTAAAGATAGGTACTAACTTTATTATAAACTTGTAAGCAATTTATTTTTTATAAGCATCTCAGAATTTATTTTCATCACAAGCTAAATAGGAACTATAGTGTTGAGTAAAGACTCAATGGAAGTTCGAATCTTATTTTGGTCTTGAGAATAATTACAAAGCTACAAAAATTTGGTTTTAGGAAAAAAGGTACTCTTTATACCCTTGTTATCCTAGCGATTCTATATGGCTATGAAGTTTGGGGCTATAGTATTTTGAGGGACAGTTGGAGGAAAATCAAGCAAATCCAGAAACGTTTTATAATAAATAGCCTTAAAATTAAGTGCAATACACCTTTTTATCCCCAATTTGTGCGACAACACACCTTATTTGATTCTCCTCACTGAGAATAAGGCTATGATTGGGTACTAAATGTACAAGGACAAGCTAATTAACATGAAGAATGAGAGGTTTTCTATCACTGGATCAAACATAAGCAAAAGTCACTCAAGATTGAAAAGAGGTTGGAACAGAAATGTGATTTCTTGGTTAAAGAATTAGGGGATAGTGACGGAGGATGCCCTCCAAGATATCAATATTGTTAATGAACAATAAAAAGACAAATTATCTAAACCCACATGCACAATAAATTTCCTCTTTTTTAAATGCATATTGAAGCCAAACTAGAAAACACTCCCCAACCTATTAGACCTTCACCAAAAGAGCTCATTAATATCCAAGATTGAAGCTCAGAATATCTAGAGTCATAATAGAAGGAATTGTCTTTTGTATATTTCTAGAATATCAATAAAGGTGTATGTGTAATAAGAAAGGTGTAAGGTTCCAATTCCTCTCATTCCATGATAATGTTCATCTCACAACACACACACGAAAAAATCTCTTAATCTTAAAGCTAATTTAACATACAAGTGGAAATAAATGAATGATAGTATGATGAAATTAATTGTTAACTCATGTGTATAACCATCATACCAAGACATTTAGTAAGCCTTGCTAATATGAATTAGTGGAAGGCATAATCACTAAAAATTTAAAAGCAGGTTGACCGTTGCAATAGTTGACTTCTAAAATGTTGTTTTTCTTTTTTTCGATCTAACATTGGTTCAAACATATCAACAAAATCGTTTTTTTTTTAAATAAATATGTTGTCTTATTAATAGAGAAATTTACAATCATATTCATTGGTTTTATTGTACATTTTTTTTTGCCCCTAGAACTTTAGATTCAAAGTCAAATATTCAATTTATTCGAGTATACATTCATAACTACAAATTTGCAAAGTCATATTTTTAACTTGGCTGTTTTACAATACTTTTGAATCCACTAATTGTGATGCTTGTACACTAATGAAATTCTTCTTTTTTCCCTTTTGTTTTCCTTTTTATTTATTTATTTTTTCACTTGATTGATTTGAGGCTCAAGGAGCTCCAATAAATCTACTTTCTTTATGTCATCTAATTTCATTAGAATGATTGTTTTCCTATGCGAATTCAAATTTCCCATTTTTTGTCGTGCCTTCATCTCTTTGAGAGGTTTTCAATCAGAATGGCCCACAAATGAGTGGGTGGCTCTTTCAATACAACTGACTCCATGTCATCATCACATCCCTTTGAAGAAGGGAGGGGGGCTTTAACCAATACTCCAAGATTCAATCCATATACATCGTTTTTTTATCAATATTTGATTGGGAATTCGTATTAGCTTGTCTTCAAGCTCTCATTTATAGTTTCCCCCTTTCTCTCTTTAGAAAATCTTAACATTATGGTAGACATATTTCAAATATCTAAACAAACTCTACACTTCAAACTCATAAACTAATCATCTAATTTCTAAATTCAATGATAATCAACATACAGATACCAATATGGTAACTTGATCTAGTAAACCTTTAAATCAAATTCTATGCAATTTCTTAAACAAGAAAATCCATCTTCAATATGAGTGGTGGTAAGTGAGTGCACACCCTCACCACTAGGAAGGGTGAATGTCTAAAATAATGTTAGTGTCATGCCTTAAATCTTTGTATCTATTTTATCCTCCATTGCTTTTCAATTTCTTATTAAGCTTATACTTTTCTCTTAAGAAACTATATGAATATGAATATTAAATTATTATAATAAACAAGTTAAAGTCATGTCATCCAAGTGGGTATTTGTCCTTAGTTTGAGGCACACGCAATGCTTTGCCTTTTATGGGATAAATGTGGTTATATACTAATGGAATTGGCTTCAAAAAAGATAGTTGGAACAACTCCTTATTTTTAAGATATATTATTTTATATAAGTCCACCTGCATTTTAAATAAGGTATATTAGTTTATGTTTATTTTATCCATATTAGAAAACACTTCTTAATATTTTTTTTTGACCAAGCTTATTGAAGTGAAATATCCTCTATATCCAATATCAGAGTTCAAAAGATAATATCAATCTAAGAAGATTGAGAAAATCTTAGTTATATATTTGAGTGTATATACAAGTATAAATAAACTAGTCTTATTTAGAAGAGATCACCAATATCCCAAAGATAATATTGATCTAAGAAGAATGATAATCTTAGTTATACAATTGAGTGAGTATACAAGTGAAAATAAACAATCTAAGAAGATTGAGAATCTTAGTTATACAATTGAGTGAGTATACAAGTGAAAATAAACAAGCTTAAGCTTTATTGAAAAGAAATCATCAATATCCAAACTGAAGGTTAATATATAATACTTACTTAGTTAAGAAAATCGTAGTTCTTATTTTTACAATTGACTCGTAGGTCTTATATTTACAATTGAGTGAGTGACCTACAAAGTGGAGATAAATAAGCCATGTTGAAAAGAGATCATCAATATCTAAAATCGAAGTTTAAAAAATAATATTGAGTTAAGAAGACTTAAGGGTCTTAGCCATAGAGTTTTGTGAGCATACAAGTGAAGATAAACAAGACATATTGAGATGAACCCTCACGTACATGGCCACAACAAAGAGATTTTTACAGTAAAATTGAGATTTATATTTATTTTAGTATAGGTAATGTTTTTTTATTAAAATTGAGATTTATATTTATTTTAGTATAGGTAATGTTTTTTATTGTTTTGTTATTTTATTTTTTTGTAATTAAGTGGGAAATCTTCAAAAACTTAAAACTTTATTATTCTCCACGAATGATAATTAGGGTAAATTGTGAGTGCTTAAATTCCAAACACCTTGTTTTAAGAAAATTGAAAGAGTTGAATATATAGCTTCCCTAAATTAAAGAAAAAATCTCAAATAAGTCATAATCACTTTTTTTCCAATAGAAAATTTGTTCAATTATATTAGTAAATATAATTTGTTTACATCTTTCAATCCATATCTAGGATTGGTACAAGAGAAATCTGACCAGTATGCTTCACAAAGGAACTAAGACACATGTCTTTATACAGTTGCAGCGTTCATAAACAAAAGAGATCACATGGATCTTTAGACAAAGTTCTTCAAAATAACAAAAAGTTGAAGCAGATATGCGTAAAACTGACTAAGAAGGACTAGATAAAAATAGGAAAAGCATCGAAAGAAGATAATGACTAGTGAAGACTGAGATGTCTCCTAGGTCCTTCAGTTCCATTGGTCCAGAGGTAATATGTGATTATGCCTTCTAGTTGTCTTAATGCCTTCTTTGAAAGAAGATTTGCTCCCATATTAAATTCCCTGAAGATATGTTCAAAACTGATGGCATGAAAATGTTTGATTAAATTCTGGATTCTGGATTTCCATCCCTCAATTGTACTTGCCTGGAGCATTCCTCTGTTAGACAGCCAATCAATAACAACTTTTGAATCACCCAGAACTTGAATTCGATGAAATGACAAATGAGATGCCAACAAGAGAGTTTCCCAAACTCCCAATAGCTCAGCTCTTGTGTTTGAGACTCCTCCACAATTATAAACCCATCTAAAGACAGATAAGTATGGAATTTTTAAGACTCCTCCCACTCCACATTGGGTGTCGTCAAGCTAGGCCGCCCCTTCGAACCAAGCAATTGTTGTATTCCTGTGTTGAGGGATCAATATGTATCTCGAGGGTTTATCTTTAAGAGGTGCTGAGACTCTTTTTTGAAAAACTAGAGTCTTATAAATCACCGCGTGGATAGAGGGAATAGTCTCCTCAAATAATGATTTGTTCCTCTCTAAAACAATAAACCAACAGATGTAGGAAACTATCAAAGATGGGGCAGTCTTGTCTTCAAACCAGTTATTGAAGCAATCAGACAAAGTGTTCCCTTTCCAACAATTTTTATATCCCTGTCCAGTAACCACTCTCTCCCAGACCAATTTGGTGAAAGTGAAGTGTATAAAAAGGTGATTGATGTTTTCATTATCTTGTTTACAAAGATAACAATGACTAGGACCTTACCTGAAGCCCCGATGCTAAGCAGAAAGATTTAATAATCTTATGAATCTCCCACCATTCCCTCATAGTGGCTTTTGTCATGATTATCACATCATCAACGAACAAAATGTGGATAATGTTTATAGTTCTAGATACTTTTATACCATTCAACTTCCCTTCGTGTTGGCTTTCCTTTAATAACATGCTTAGTCCTTCCATTATCAAAATAAAACTCAATGGGGATAAAGGGCACCCTTGTCGTAACCCTCTTACACTTTTGAAGAAATATGTGGCCTCTCCATTTAGTAAAACTGCAAAGGACGAGGAGACAACGCAACTCATAATCCAATTGGTCATCCTGATGCCCAAACCAACTTGTAGTAGGAAGGTCCAGTTTTAGAACTAAAGATTTTAATTTCTTTTTTTTAATGTTGTGGAGGCACACATGTACTGTTCCAATGGCATCTTGGATCTGTCTACCTTGCAAAAACCCCATCTGCTCCTTAGAAAGTGATCTAGACAGAATCGACTTTATCCGATTTTCTATAATCTTTGAATTGACTTTGTAACAAAGGTTACATATAGAGATTGGTATGTAATCCCCAAAGGTGAGAGGCTTGTTCACTTTAGGGATTAAGGCTAGAAAATTTGAATTTAAGCCTCTTGAAATAATACCTTTTAATCTTGATTCTTCCACTATTTCTAAGAGATCCCCCCCAACTAGATCAAAGAATCGAGTAAAAATCTCAACTGTCTAGCCATCCATCCCTGGAATCTTATCCACTTTGAAATTGGCTAAAACTTCTTTTAATTACCCCAAATTTACTGGCATAAACAAATCATAAGCTTTGACTTCAGTTACCAGTCTAGAGAAAAGACCCACCACTTTGACTTGATCACTTGTGGAAGGGGTAACTTGCGCTTTGATTTTTTTTTTTTAAATGTTTCACAACCTCTTCTTTTAATTTTTCCTGACCATTGTGCAATAGCCTCGCATCGTCTCTAATCTCCCAAACAAACTTGCGATTCCTCCTAAAATTCACAAAATTATGGAAAAAATTGTGTTTTGGTCACCATTGTGGATCCAGATTGCCCGACTGCATTGTCTCTAGAGTTTTTCCTTTTCATTTAGTAACCTATTCCTTTCTTTCTCAAGATTTTTTAAATGAGATTCCTCCCCAGGTAATCTTGATCCTTCCAGAAAGTTTAGCAGCATGGATTTTATTTCTTCCTCCAACTTCATCAGATGAGATTTTTCCTTGATATTTAGAATCTTTACCCATTGTTTTGTGCTTGTCTTTAAATATTTGAGTTTCCAAACCATCCTTCTCTGTTTCCCACCCTCAAAAAGGAATTTTGGGTCATTCCAAAGATTCTGAACCATATCTATGAAATCCTGGTCCAAGAGCCACTGAGAATTTAACTTGAAAGGATAAGCCTTAAAAAGTGGTGTGATTTCCAACTGAAGTAACACCGGAGCATGATCCGATACGAAAGGATATTCCACCCAAGTCCTGTAAATGCCAACCATTGAAAGAAGTTCTTCTGAGATGAAGAACCTGTCCATTCTTTTCGCTATCAAGTCTGCACGGGATCGACCATTTTGCCAAGTGGGGACAACCTTCCCTTATTCGATGTCGATGAGATTGTTATTTTGAAAGTATGCTTTGAAAAAACTGGCCAAAGGACCTAGAATGGAAGAGCTTCCCCAAACCTCACCCGAGGATAAGGTCAAGTTGAGATCCCCCACAATAATTAAAATTTTAAGAGATAACAAACCAGAATCTGCCAACAGGTTCCAAAACTTTTTTCGCTCCAAACAAGGACCATAGATATTAAGTAAGGAAATCTCCCTTTTGCTAGCTATACAAATCCCTGTCAATAAAATTCCACCACATGTAAGAAACGAAACCAGATCAAATAAGTTTGGGTCCCAAGTAACCAACAATCCACCTAAATTCCCAACCGAATTGACAGCACAACTAAACCAAGTCGGACGTAAAGCATGCATGAAAGTTCTGGATTTTTCGGAGTGAACCAAAGTTTCCTATAAAACAACTATGTCAGGGTGTGTTCTATCCAGAACATGATGAACATAGACCAATTTTAGGGTGCCTTCAGTCCCTCTAAGGTTGAGGGAGAGCAATATCATTATTTTTCCCAAGCTAGGGCCTTCAATGCTCTAAGTGCCCCACCATCAATGGTAGTGCGAGGATTATTTTCCAAAGAGGACAAGGTTGTTGAATTTTTCCAGGCACCCCTAGTCTTTACCAGTGAGTGTTCTATACCCAATCCCCTAGACCAAGCGAAATCCTTCCCATCCCCTTTAGCATGAGAGCGCGATGAGTTGGCCTCCCCATCACCAGTAGCAGGGCCTAGAACAAATTTACCAAGATAAACGAGCAACTAAACAGTGGCGTTTTGGTCATGTATAAAGGGTAATAAAG
This sequence comes from Picea mariana, assembly GCA_032191745.1. Classification (NCBI taxonomy): domain Eukaryota; kingdom Viridiplantae; phylum Streptophyta; class Pinopsida; order Pinales; family Pinaceae; genus Picea; species Picea mariana. The sequence goes on from JASDQU010206050.1 coordinate 21,032, forward strand.
AGTTAAGGATTGCATTAAGATAGGTTTCATCCTCGTCCGGTTCCTGGTAGCCAGGTGGAGAAGAAGAAACTCCAATTGGAGGACAAGGAGACCCGAGAGAGTATTTCGACAAACTAGGAGCAGTAGTAACCAGGTAGTGAACTGTCGGGACAACCTTAATACTTGACTCTACCTAACTAACAGGAACAGTAATAGACTCAACCCCCGAATGACAGACTGACAAGGAAACCTTAACAACCTGACACTCAGTACTCAATACAGTAGGAGCACTAACCCCCCTGTCAACTACATGGGACATGTCATCTTTGGTAGTGGTGAGCTTGAGCCAATCAGAAGCATTCAGAGCATCTCATTCCCACATTGACAAAGAAGAAAAAAGTGCAGGGAAATGAGTTTTTAACTTACCCATCAACGAACCCAAGGACTCTGTCTGGCCGGAGTCTTCCTATGCAAAGTGGAAGGGCCCGTTACCGAAGAAACCAGTGTCTGGAGAAGAGTCAGGTGAACCACTTAATAGGTCTGCGTCTTCAGGCTCCTCTTCTTCAAATAAGAAGCCTTTACAATCCCGTCGTAGGTGACTGGTGCTTCAAAAAAAGCTTCATCTAAAAGGAATGCCTAAGTAGTCCAGGCGTTGAAGAATGCGATGACCCCTCCACTCGATCTCAATGACTTTTGGAAGCCTGAGATGTATATCCATTTCGACCAGAATTATGCCAACTTTCCTAGAAGTCGCGGAAAGGGATGCTCTTAAACTTACCAAGTGAGTTCCCGATGGCTTGCATCGCTCCGTCGTTCCATAGTTGCAATGGTAATCAAGGTAAAATCACCCACAAATGTCTAAGAGAGAAATACTCTGTCACTGGATCAAAAGTGACCCTCTAGCGTTTTAACATAAGACTTCTACCTCCATTAACCCACCTACTATCCAGTAGCAGTGAGGCGTCTTCACGTGAATTACATAAGTAGTTGAACCATCCTTTGGATAAGTATAATATCTCTGGAGTATATCCTAACAGGGGTGACCAAACCTTTTCAACCCAGATAGGGAGCGATGTCTTACAAATTTACCCTAGGCTCCACTAAAGAACCGCTCAAACTCGAAGAGACCAAGCACCCCATTTACCAAGAAAAGCAATTAAAGGAGAGTAAATGAGAAACAAAGTTTGTTTAAAGATTATAGCCACCTGTGCTCCACCTAAAAGTTCCAACTACCGACATTAATACCTTTCAGTTCCAAGACAAGCAATACCCAGTTTCCAAGAATAGAAATAAAGGAGGTAATAAAGAGAACAGTGTTGGTTAAGTTAAAACAACCACCTGCATACCACCTAAAGACCAAAAGACTGTCAAAAACCAACTTGTTCCACGTCTAGCAGAGGGCCAATACTAAAAAGGAGACTCAACTAAGCTATAGAAGAGGTCAGCTAAACTAGGAGAGAAAAAGGTAGAGACCCCAAGAGGGCAACCACCAGTTCAATACCAAAAAGAACATTAAACTAATAACTATAAAGGAGGACCAGCTAAACTGAAAGAAGAAGTAGCACTAACTAGAAAGGAAGAAGGAAAAAACTCCCCAATATGGAAACCTCCATAACCTTGTGCTCCAAAGTTGCAGGTGTTCGGCCCTGGTTCTATTTTGAAAATCCCGCTAACAACCATTGTCAATAAGTCATAATCACTTGAACTTTCTTATTGTTTCAAGCCACATAAATTGTCAGGAATTTATAAACTTCACTTATGTAGGATATAATAAAGATTATAATTAAATTAAACATGCAACGCTACTCCCATGTGTTTAATTCACTAGAAATTAAAAAATATTAATACTTGAGTGACCAACTCCTCTGCCATCGAATTTTGCAGGTATGAAGTTGTAGTTTTGGTTTAATTTGAGGCCTTAGTTTTGTTATGTGTTTAATTGACTAGAAATTAAAAACTATTAATGTTTGATTGGCCACCTCCTCTGCCATCGAATTTGGTAGGTATGGAGTAGTTTTGGTTTAATTTAAGGTCTTAGGTTTTCAGTGAAAACAATTGTCATTAAACATGAGATAATAATATAAAAGTGTGTTCCACTAGGTTAGAAGTCAAGGGTTTCACATCTTTGATTAAGGTTTTAATTTTATGGGTTTGTTTAAAAAGTCATCAGTCACTTGTAGTGTAGGTGTTTGAAATTATAATAATGCTTATTATGATTTATGTGTTTATATTATTAATTTATGTCACTTGTAGTGTAGGTGTTTGAAATTATAATAATGCTTATTATGATTTATGTGTATATATTATTAATTTATGTTATTTTTAGGTTAAGATTAATAATTAATTTCTACTTTTAAAAATTTTTATTTTTTTTATTTAGTGTTTTGAGAAATCATAAAAATACTTAAAAAAAAATTAAACTTACTATCGAGATGTTACAATTATATATACATATTACAAATTTAAACTCATCTTTATGTTCTTCAAACAAATACCATTATTCAAATTCCTCGCTACAAATCTTTACTCAATACCTTGACATAACTATAGACATATATAGAAGTAGGGATTGAACATATTATATCAAGAGGTTAATCTATGTCTATAATATTATGCTTAAGAGGGATTGAAGTAAAAAAAAATTAGAACATTTGTTATACTTAATAAAGGGGTTTTGAGCATAGATCTTGCTGGACTTGATCGGAGGTAAGGATTTACATATAGAGAAGCTTCCTTGGGTGTAATTTAAGTGTCTTGAGCATAACAAAGCTTATATGATTAAGTGAGGCCTTTCATTATTGTTTAACTACATGGTCATCCTACGATGTGTTGTAATATGGTAAGCTCATTAATAAGGATTTGAATTATTTTATATAATATTTTAAGGATATGAATTATTTTATATAATATTTTATTGATTGTATCGAGAGTGACAATGTGTATCTACAATTTAATATGGATGATATATATAACATAATGTAATATAATGCTATTAAATTAAATTAAATTAAAAATGAGATACATATTTAAAAAGGGCTATAATAATTAAAAATAACAATTTAATAAAAAACAAGTTAGTATAGATTCATCTTAACCTTGATCTTTTAAGAGCAAGAATTGTGTGTTTCGTTTTCTTTCTAATACTTCTTGGTGCTTAATAAATCTGGGATTAAGATGAATCTACACCAATTTATATTTGAACAAAAATGACACTTTCTACTAGTATTAATTATCATGTGTTAATGCTTTGGGACAACCTTATGTTCATTATATATATATATATATATATATATATATATATATATAGATATAAAGAGA
>JASDQU010206050.1:38780-50382 GCA_032191745.1 Picea mariana
TTACCATTGCATCCTCCGCTTACCGCCCTTGCCTCATGGTGACATGTGTCCTCCAATTTTCCTCTCTCATTCCCCTGTCACATCTCTCGCTCCCCTCCTACCTTTCGCTACCACACACTTGTCCTCCATGCTCCAGGTGTCATGTCCCCTTTTCTTTTGTCCCTCTTATCCCCCAACACTTGTGCTACCGTGCTCCATGCCACTTACACTGTGTCCTATCCATATTCCCATGACACCTCTCGTCCGGTGTCATAGCCCCATTTCCCACCACCTGGTGCTTCCACCTCAGCACCCATCTCCTCACCTTGGCATTGTTGGTGTCATCGCTCTCCCCATCAGATTCTCATCCATGTTTGCAGGTCGGGCCCCCTCGTAGCAGTCCATCGAAGCAACAACGACCAAGGAAAGGTTGCCACGTTGTCTAAATGCATAATTGATCGGGCCTTACCTGATCCCAATAAAGAAGTTATTGAGGTAGTTGACAGTGGTTGAACGTCGTCTCCTTCCATAAACAGAAGGTCGGGAAGGGAAAAGCGCAAAGGAAGACTGTTAGTGCATCCTGACAAATATCACGTCTGACAGACGATTACATGGGCAGTCTGCCCAACGTCTGCATGCGCAGCCTGAAAGAGAAGCTCATCAATGTAAAGCCTTGAATGCATGATATGATCGGCTTTAGATGGTCTAATTCAGTCTGAGTATATTTAGGCATTTTTTTCATTTTTGTGGGTATCGATGGTAGAGATGAGCTCCCTACTGTAAAGTTTTGACGAAGCATTGGTTTCCCTGGTGATGTATATGTATGTGAAACTTCTTGTTTAATGACAGTCAACTTCCTACTCCATCTTGTTTCCATATTATACTAAAAGAGTTCATGATTGATTGATTCACATGAATCATTATGACTATGTTATGATAAATGTCTTATGGTAACGCTTTCATGATTTCTTTTAGTATTCTTGTACTTTGAATACAAGAAGTTCTTGTGCTTAAGTTCTTCCTCTTTGGGTTGTTGGAAGCTTGATGCCTTCAACAGATCTTTGCATTTTCTCACCGAAGTCTTCCTCCTACTCACCCTTACTACAACTTATTGTCTGAAGTTAAACTAAGACCTCACCTGTCCATGCATAGCCCAGTCCAGGATTCTGAGTTCAAACGATATTGTTCTGAGTTTGTTCTCTTTCGATCACCCTTTGTAAACAAATTGTGACATACAAACTGATGGGTATCAGGCTTACTCCTGTTGCAATCCAGGAGTGACATCTGGTGCTCACATTTTTGGCATCGTTGTCGGGGACGAAGTTGAATATTTTCCCCGGGATTGAACGACATTGAGTCTTTGATTCTAAAGGTGCATCAGGCATCAGAGCCCTACAATATTGCTACTATGCACTTGGCAACTCCATTGTGATGACTCCACTGTGGTGAACCTACTATTTCAGTTGTGGTTTCCAAAGGCAGGCACACGAGGTCTACCCCTCAATTTCCCTTGACGACACTTGAAGCAGATTCAGAGAAGATTATCAAAAAGGGAAAGACCTTTAGAGGAGGAACTTCTACTGCTAAAACATGTATTTTTGATAATTTTCCATCTCCTTCTGTAGAAACTCCATTTTYTGCTCCTCATTCCCTATCATACATTTTGCTAGAGTTTATCGGACTTTAAATTTAGGGAGTGTTCCTATTGAGTTTTCCCCTCCTAGTCTGGGATTGGAGGGAGAAATCCTTGTCACTTTTCTCCCCCCTGAAGTTGTACCTTGGCCTAGACCCAGGACCACATAATATTTYCCCACTCCTAGATTTACCACACCTCCTCCTATTACTATTGCAKCCACTACAGAAAGAGAAGCCTCCACTGTCTCAAKCCCTATAGCTTTTTCTCTGAATCCTCCAYTGTTTCCCTTTCCACCTGGAAGTTCAGTTCTAGTCTCCCCTATTCAAAATCCTTCCCCTCCTAGTTATCCTCCACCAAACATTCCTATGGCAGGAGAAAATCCCCCCATGACCAGGATGGATGCCATAATAGYTGCTAAGTATGCTCCCCTTGTGTTGCCTCAGCCTCTCAACGCCCTTCTAGCAGATGGAAACCTCAAGAAGTTGCCCAAGTTTACAGGCAAAGGAGATATAATCGCAGAAGAACACCTTGAATCCTTTTACAGTTTTACAGATCATCATGTCATCATGCATGCAGACGTATGGATGAGAATTTTTGTTCATAGCCTTGAAGGCGAGGCTAGGAAGTGGTTTAGGGCCCTGCCTCCTGGATCTATTGATGGGATAGAGGATTTGGATAATGCCTTCTTGAGACAGTGGGGAGATAAGAAAGACTTCATGTATTACATGACGGAGTTTGGGTATTTGAAGAGAAAGGAAGGAGAGTTTGTCTCCGACTTATCCAAGAGGTTCAATAAGATGTACAATAAGATCCCTGCTGAGATAAAGCCCTCAGAAGCTTCAGCCAAAATTACTTATGCCAGTGCTTTTGACCCTGATTTCTACCTTTTGTTGAGGGAAAGACGTGCCACTTCCCTGGCTCATATGCAGGATGCGGCTGTGGAAGTAGAGTCTAATATATTGGTTGTTAACTGACTCAGGAATAAGACTGACAGAGACATATCCAGCAAGAGACCTGAAACCTCCACGTCTGGTTCCTCTACCCTTTCCCCCCAGATGGATGAAGTAACTAAGATGCTAAAATCACTTTCGGCTAGGATGGAAAGGTTGGAGTTAGAAGGGAAGCCAATATACAAAAATCCCCAAAATACTGATAACATAAGCTTCAAGAGGCCAAACAACAATGTTCCCCAGACTATGCCAAGGGAACAAAGTAATAGATATAGAGATGATCAGAGGATTCAAACCCCTCTCCAAAATAACATGGTCAATGATGAGGAGAGGGAAGAAGAGGAGCTCGACCCTGAAATTCACTGTATTGAAGACACTTCCCCTTTTCCCCATTTGAATCAATCATCATATGAAGAGTCCCTTATGAACAGTCAAATAAACAAGCTAAATAAAGGGGAAAAATCCAATAGCACTCCTAACATATACAACCTCAGGTCAAAGAAGAAAGAAGGGAAGTTTGATATCCCTGATCAACCTCTCTTAGCAGAAAGGCCTCCTAAACCTGCAACCATCACTACCAAGGAAAAGAAAACTCAGAATAATTCGCCAACAGCCAAAGACCCTGTCCCCAAGGTGAGGGAAATTCCTAAGGCTCCTTCCTCCTTTATTTTTGAGCATGAAATTCAGAAAATCAGGATCCTTGTGCCCCTTTTGGAGCTAGTCAAACATGAATATTTCAAAAGGTCCCTCTCTAAACTGCTACTATCCGAGCCACCTCAACTTTCCATAGACTCAGTAAATCGCCAAGATGAAAAGCCAACAATCATCCTAGGTCCCATGGTAGAAGAAAAAGAGGATTCATCCCCTCCCTTCTACACATCCCTGAACATACATGATAAGGTGTTGCATAACTGCCTAATGGATTCAGGGGCTTCCCATAACCTCATTCCCAAAACAGTCATGGAAGAACTCGAGTTGGAAGTCACAAAGGCCTACGATGACTTATACTCTTTTGATTCATGGATGGTGTAATGTCTTGGAGTCATCAAAGACCTGGTGGTGTCCTTATTTCATCTGCCAATGAAGAGTGTGGTCATGGACATTGTGGTAGCTGATGTTCCTCCCAAGTTTGGCATGCTATTGTCAAGATCTTGGATTAAAAAGCTTGGAGGAACATTACATATGGACCTTATATATGCTACCATCCCAGTATTTGGAGGGGAACATAGGAGACTGTACAGAGGAGCTCAGCTGGCCTACATTGTTAGTAATGAAGCATACTCCACTAATCATCCTATCTTTGCACTTGACACTGATTTGGGGTCTAGTTTGTTGCATCTCACTGATACTCCTGAAGCCCCTCTTGAAATCAGAAAGCAGCCCATTTCTTATCGTGAAATACCTCCTCCAACCACCCTTGTGTGGAATATGTTCTTCAACGGAGCCTCTTCTAGTGAAGGTGTTGGTTCTGGAGTAATATATGTGTCACCTTGTCATGAAACAATATCCCTGTCATACAGGATAGATTTTGAAACTACCAATAATGTGGCAGAATATGAAGCTCTTGTTTTAGGTTTGAGGGTTGCAAAGGACATGGGAATTGAGGAGGTAGTAACGTTCAGATATGTTGAGTTGATAGTCCAACAGGTCAGAAATTCTTATCGGGATAAACATGCTCGGCTCAGAAGTTACAAAAATGAGGTATGGGATCTGATTGACAATTTCTTCTCTGCCTTCAACATTTCATTTATTCCACGAAAGGAAAATACTTTGGTCGATTCCCTAGTTGTCTCAGCTATCCAGTTTAGTATCCCTCTGCCACCTAAGTTCAAATATGATGTTGAGATAAGATATAGGCCCTCTGTATCAGAAAATATCAAGCATTGGAAGGTATTTGAGGATGACCTTGAAATCAGAAAAGTTCTCGAGTCTGTTGATGAGTTCTTTGCATTGCACATTGATCAGGATCATGATCCCAAAGGTGATCCTCACCCTGAGGTATTTTTAAATAAGATTTCTAATCACCATATTGTTCATTTGCCTAGAAATCACATTCCAAAGGGACTAGTTCCTTTAGAAATATTGTTCGATGGGAATGATGTGGCAATGAAGAGTAAGGTTTCAAATGGGGATATCGATGCAACTGAGTGCAATATTGGCACAAAGGAGGATCCTAAGTTCATCAAATTGTCAAGCAGCTTGCCAATGGAGCAGAGAGCTGAGTATACTGAGTTATTAAAAGAATTTGCTGATGTGTTTTCCTAGACCTATGAAGACCTCAAGACATATGACACTAGCATCATTGAACATAAGATCCCACTGAAAGAAGAGGCTAAACCATTCAGGCAGAAGCTAAGAGAGATTAATCCCATGGTGTTTCCTGTCATGGAAAGAGAAGTGAAGAAGCTGTTAGATGCTCAAATCATCGTCCCCTTGAAATATTCTGAATGGGTGGCCAATCTGGTCCCAGTGAGAAAGAAAAGTGGAGAAATCAGGCTCTGTGTTGATTTCAGAAATATGAACAAAATCTCAAAGAAGGACAATTACCCCCTACCTAAGATGGAACACATATTGTAGAGGGTAACAGGTGCATCCATGATATCTATGATTGATGGATTTTCTGGATACAATCAAATATCAGACCTACCTGAGCATAGAGAAAAAACAACCTTCACCACCCCTTGGGGTACGTTCATGTACGCCAAAATGCCTTTTGGATTGATGAACGCAGGAGCAACCTTTCAGAGAGCCATGAATATCGCTTACATTGGAGAAAAAGACAAGTTTGTGTTCATCTATCTAGATGACATTATAGTCTTCTCCAATTATGATAAAGAACACTGTCAACACCTGAGGAAGGTTTTATCGAAATGCAGAAGGTTTAGTCTCTCCTTCAATCCCAAGAAATCTATGTTTGCCATGAAGGAGGAAAATTTGTTGGGTCACATAGTATCAGCTGAGGGAGTCATGATTGATCCCAACAAAGTGGAGGCAATTCAAACCCTGCCACTTCCTATGTCTAAGAAGGAAGTCCAACCTTTTCTGGGCAAGATTAACTTTCTGAGGAGGTTTGTTTCCAATTTTCCTGAAATGGTGAAACTCATAACGACCATGCTCGGAAAAGACAATGAAGTAAAGTGGGTTGCTGAGTCCAGAAATTATTTTGAACAGATCAAGAAAGCATTGAATGAGGCACCTATGCTTATCAGTCCTGATTACTCAAAGGATTTTCTTATTTTTTCTTTTGCTTCATTTGACACAGTGGTAGTTGTTTTACTACAAAAGAATGCAGAATGTCTGGAGCATCCCATTTCATTTTTCAGCAGGGCATTGAGAGATGCAGAGGTCAAATATGACATCATGGAGAAACAAGCCTATGCCTTAGTGAAAGCTCTCAAAGCTTTCAAAGTTTATGTTCTGCATTCAAGAATTATTGCATATGTCCCTTCAGCATCTGTGAAGGACATTCTTATTCAGCCAGACATAGATGGGAGAAGGAGCAAGTGGATTGCCAAAATCCTTGAGTTTGATCTTGAAATAAATCCCACCAAGTTGATTAAAGGCTAGGGTTTAGCCAAGTTGTTGGTTGAATATAATTGTAGAGTGTTGGGGGTTAACTTCATCAACACCTGCTCATAAATTCAGTAGGCTGAGTTGTCTGATGGCAATCCTCCACACAACCCTCCATTGGTAAAATGAACCTGGTATAAAGATATTATACATTTCGTGAAGGAGTTAAAGTCTCTTGATGGAATGGGGAAGAGTAAGGCAAGAGATTTATAGCTCAAAGCAATCAAGTATAGACTTATTAACCAGGTCTTGTATTGGAGGGACCCTCTGGTGTTATAACCCTAAATTGCACCACACATGCTTACCTGGCATCAGGCCAACTCATATCCCTTCTTTGCCAAAACTCTGTTGAATAACTCTTTGAAAATCTTCTTGTGTAAAGGCCCACGCACCCTAACCCATTATTGCACGCGTGTACACGCTGGCTGACTCACAACAGCCCGCGTGTACCTACAAAAGCATGAAAAAAGGAAAGTTGCCGACGGAACAAAAAGCTATGGGTGAGTTAACTAAAACTCTCGGCCATGAATGCCCGAGGGTTCGTCCAAAAACCTAGCTCCTTCTAGCCTATAAAAGAAGGGGTAGGGGTACCATTTGGAGGAGGAAAAAATATAGCAAAGAAAGTCTGCCCATTTACGTATTCCATTGTCCCAACCCTTTAGCCTTTCCTCATGCCAAAGGAGATTTAAAGCAAAGCAGTTGAAGGACAGAAGAAGAGGAGCCCAGGATCAGGTTCAAGGAGCGGTGGTCGGTCTCAACTTTTGTAAGTTGATTCACTTTAAGTAATAAAGAGAATGCTTTTCCCGTCCCAATTCATGAACTATCTATGGTTTGATTAGTTTATGTTTGATTTCTAACCCGTGAGTATAGAAGTAGCATGCATGCATAGTTGTTGTTTGTCTTGAGTGCAGGTCATCTTTGGAAGGAGCATTGCAAGCAAGTAATCAAGCACAACAGAGGATCGACATCGAACACCGGTAATAAGGTAGGTGGTCTTTTCCATGCATTTACTAAGGGGATTTAAATCTTGGGATGTAGGTAGAAAGTAGTTTCTATTCGGTCAAATCTGCATGCAAAGTCTGAACTCTATTTGCTAGTCTGTAGGGTGTTTTTCCCAACAACAGAATTGGCGACCATACTGGGGAGAATACTCTTTAGGGTTCCTAGAATTATTTAAGTTTTTGGGTAGTTTGAAGACTAGGTTTTCTTTTTTTTTTCTTTGCCTGTCTTTTCTTTTCATTTCTGTAAGGTCTGAGCTAGCAGGGAATCTAGTTTTCCATACCAGCTTTCCCTAGCTTTTGCTTGACTGTATTTTTCGGGACACACAAAGGTACATGTGGCCTGAATAAGGCCTGAACGTGTGTACCCGCACCCTATCCTCTCACGGCCCACTTGTGAACGCTAGCTATAGAGATAGCAGTAGCGTGTAGGAGTTTAGAGCACCTTAGAGGCAGTCCTCCTCTTCCCTGTCAGAATCACACATTCTCAGGGGGTTTTCTGGAATTCTGTCTGAGTCTTGTTTGCTAACAGTCCTATCTCAGATTGTTTTTTGCCTTATTATTTTTCCTTGCATTATTTGTTTTTCTGTTAGAAAGAGTATCCAAGCCTTCATCGGATCCTGGTTATCAATACCAGAGGCCTCTTCCTGGTCTGGTCTATCTGTTTTCATATTTTTCTTTAGAGTTTAGATATACACGCGGCCTGTACAAGGTCAGCCCGCGTGTACACACCCTCTGTCTCTGTTCAACACACATTTTCACATGTGTTGTTTGAGTGACAGTCGCGTGCTTGTACAGGCTATCTTTTGTTCAAGGTGGGGTAGTCATCCCCCCCTTTGATAAGAAGTATTCCTCTCAGGTGTTTGAATATATGTTTGAACAGTCAATATCTTAGGCTTCATCTTACCCTTAGCATGTTTTTTCTCAGTTAAAAGTCGACAGAAAAATAATTTTTTTTTGTTTTCTTATGGTTTTTAGACAAGCGTGAGAGTCATTGTTTTACAATTGCCATTGTGTGATTCTTTAATCTGATTCTTTGTGATATGCGTTTTAAGCCAGAATTATTTTTCTTGGTTTTTTACTTGTCAGTATTTTCCCTTTCTTGCTTTACTAGCACTTAAATAAATAAATAAATCTCTTTTCATTTTCTTCTTTGGTTGAAGAGTGTGTTTCTGCATCATTAGCTAGGGAAAAGTCTTTTATTTTGTAAGTTTTTGCAGTTCACTTAGATCATAAGTAGCTCGCAGTCGAGTGAAATTCCTTTCAGTTTGCTATCCAAAATCTTAGAAAAATTATTTATTTTTTTTTTTTTGTGAAAAGTGGTTGAAATTTTGCATTCAATAAAAGTTTTGTTTCCAAATTTTTTATTCATTTTTTGCTTTCGTATTTTACACATCATCAGTTTCACCCTCATACCCCTTGACGTAAGACAAATCCATAAAAGCAACGCTAATTTTAAAATCTACTAGACTTTTATGTTTGTAGGGTTCACAAACTAGTTCAGGACTAGGGCCTTGGATTAGGTTGGAGAGGACACTCTTCAAGGCCATTCAAAACCAAACATTGGAGTCTGAGATAGGGGGTGTCTAAGTCCAATTTCATGGAATTTATCTGGGACCCCCCTTTAACACAAGGGATAAACATGAGGTCGCGTGCGGAAAGGTAGCGGAGATAACCCCTCCAAAGCCGGACCAATCGTAGTGGAGAACACATATAGAGGGCTTGTTTTGGGATTCTATCGTTTGCATTTGCCACGGGGCTTCGTGGGTCTCGAATCCGTTCGAGGTCCTCCGTTGTCTTCTAGACCATTTTCTCTTGATACCCTTGACAGGTTTCGGGCTCGATACCCTGTTCATTGTGGTCTACCCGACTTTCAACTGTACCCGCCTGGTGACTGTTCGCGTGCTGGCAACCTAGTTGCCAATATTTTTAGGGACATACACAGGTGACTGCGGGGGTCTACCACGGTACCTAGGACATACATCGGGCCACGCTTTGAAGAGTATACCCGGAGGGTTCTTCGATGTTCGAGTTGCACTTACACCGGTAAGTTGCTCTAGTGTTGGTTGTTGTAACTATTCTTCCAAATAGTTTAGTGATTGCTTGTCTTATCTCTTAGGGGCTTCTTTTTTAGTGTGTGTTACTTTTGAACATTTAGAATACCTTAGCATGTCTTGGATATTCTCACACAGTGGAGGATCTTGAGCTCCTCCGGTCACGAAGGCTTCTTGGCCTGCCACCGGTTACACTGGAGCCACCCCCGCCACCATTAAGGTGGAAGCTAGACCAACAAGGGTATTTTGAAGCGACCGGGTTACAAACCTTTGTGCTCGAACAACTCCCAAAGGAATCAACCATTTTGGACCTTGAAGCAACCGCTCTTGGCTTGGTTGAAACCCCAACCACTGATATCTTGGCACCGTTTATTGTACCAATCCAATTTCACGAACGCCAGACAGTGCTTCACATAGCAATGGAAACAAATGTTGTTACTTCTTCTGGGAATTCTTCAATTCCCACCACAGTTGCCACCACAGGAGAGTCAACACCTAACCTATTGTCGTCGGTCCGAGCTACCATGGTCTCAGCCGCAACTAAGTCGCACAGTGGACCGAACCCGTCTATGGCGGCGACCACAACCCCCTTCACACCTAGTGCGACAGGCCCTCCGTTCTCATACGGTATGCCTAGTTCGGGTACAAGTCCTGTACTAACCTACTCCACTTTACAGACTTTGGGTCTGGGGGCAAGGAGCTCTAGCGCTCCTCTGCAAGGTCACCTTGGGGGCACTCCTATCCCTTTTAACGCTTTTCCTTACGCAGGAGGGCATATCCCTCCTTCGTCCCCTTCGCTTGGTGGTCCGCATCAACAATCCGATGGGCAACCTACACACAATAGTTTATTTGGAGCGGGGAGTCAGGGACCACCTTCGCACAGTATGCCGATAGGTTCGACACTGTTTTCTTGGAACGAAATGTTTGGTAACAACACTTTCTCGTCAGCCACCTTCCCGACTGGGGCAAACCCCATTTTTGGACAATCTACTCCTGCGTAGGATACTATTCCTACACAGGGGGCACACATAGAAGGACCTTGGAACTCAGGACAAGGATCTGTTCCCTCCTCCGGAATGCCATTCTGGGGTAATTCTTTTCACAGTCAATGGAACCCCGGACAGATTACTATGCCTCTCTCCGCAGGACCGGCATGGGGTAATCCTTCCCAAAGTCCTTCGAATACAATGCATGCCCAACACTCTATTTCCTTTTTGGGAAATCAGCCGATGATGTCTCCACAGATGCAAAATCCTTATGCTGGTCAGGGCCATGGTTTCTACCAGAATCTAGGCCAACAACCAAACTTTTCCTGGCAACCTAGTGCCAGTCAAACTCCAAGACCCTTTTTCCCAGGTTATCAGCAGCAACCCAAACTACCATTCCTGGCGACTTTACACTTGCTAGATTTGACAAGGTTGTTAAATGATCCTATTTTTCATGATCCACGTTGGCCTCCTATGCCAACGAAGTTGCCTTCGGACATTCCAAAGTTCGAGGCCAAGCCTAATGAAGATCCAGGTGATCATGTGACTACCTTTCATCTTTGGTGCTCATCTAACTCATTAAAAGATGACTCCATACAGTTGCGATTATTTCAACGTACTTTTATTGGGAGTGCCATGAAATGGTACATCGAGCTCAATCGCTCAAGATACTCTTCTTTTGGTGAACTGTCGATGGCCTTCCTTAACCATTTCCAGTTACCTGTGAGATACGATGTTGGCACAGAGCTGCTCGCCAATTTCGAACAGACAACAGCGGACCATATCTCTGATCATATCTGAGAGTGGAGACGCCAGAAGAGTTTAATCAAGGTACCAGTCCCACCAGCATTCCTGCTTGAGTGGTTCCTTAAGTCTTTGGTCCCACAGTTATCCAAAGACGTCACGACATCCGGAGTTTTCTCCGAAGAAGATGCCATCATGCGGGCTCAACAGTTTGAGCTCATCTATTCTCAGTCTGATTTATTATACAACATCTTCCCAGATGTGCCACGTTCGATACTGGATAAAAATAGATAGAGATTTGGACCACATGCCAATGGTATTGTTGGTTTAGCACAAACCAAGCCCGCTGAGCAATTGACAAAACAGTTGCAACAATTATCCATACAACACACAGTGGCCAGCCAAACTACTGCTTTGGCTGCTCCCCCTACCCAAACGTCGGAAGTACACACCGTGCAGTCGACTAACCCAAAGGCCACCCAGCAGCCTGAAGGTAAGAAAAAACAACGAAAGAAGGGTATGGGGGATAAAAAACCCACTGATAATGCTAGCGGGGACAACACAGAAAAATGGAAGGTGAGGTATCCATGCAACTTGTGCGCGGAAGACCACCCGACCCATCTTTGTCCTCGACTTGCAGAGGCCCAAAAGTTTGTCACATAGCAACAACAAGCAGTGTTGACTA
>JASDQU010206050.1:61394-79151 GCA_032191745.1 Picea mariana
AATAATGAATGAGCAATAGTGATTGAAGAGCAAACAGAGTGAACCTCTAAATATCCCACAAGCAATGTTTATATTTTTACATGAAATCAAGAACGACATGGCCTTCCCCCAAGAATCTCATGTAACTACTATTCTCCATTAAAACCAAAATGGGTAAACAAAATATAAAATAAATACGTATCCCCTTAAGCCCCCTCTCTTATGGAATTGTAGCCACCTATAACTCTTGTCCTTGTTTGTCTATTAGCCACAAATGTATTTTAATATTAATGACGATCAAAGCATTACATTTCCTGGACACTCTGACCTCTTTTAATAGTTCGTGCGCTCTAGCCTTTCATCAAATAAACAAAATACATTATTTAATATGGGGACTCAAAACTAGGGTATTACATTCCCCTCCCCCTTATTTTGGCACTGTCCTTAGTGCATATACAAAATAGAAAATCAAAATTTCAAAATTATTCAAAACGTTGTGGGTACCCTGACCACATGGCATATTCATGCTCCAAAGTAGCATCTTCAGGACCGTAGCAATTCCACTTAACGTTTACCAGCTCTATAACTCGATTCCAGATCATTTTGAATTTTATGTCCAATATGCGCATTGGTTGGACCTAAAAGTCTCCCTCTGGATCTACCTGAATCAAATGTCAATCAATACCATGGTTAGGATCATGTACATACTTTTTCAACAAAAATACATGAAATACATTATGCACATTCATAGAATATGTCAATGCAAGCATGTATTCAATTGGCCTTATTCTGTCTAATATCTCAAATGGACCACAAAATCTAGCTACTAGCTTTGTACAACTACCCAACTTCAATGAGCTCTTCTTGGGATTTACTTTCAAAATCGCATGCTCTCCCACTTTAAATTCTATGGTTTTCCTACTCTTATCTACATAAATATTTTGTCTATCTTTTTCTACCTTCGAATTCTGCTTAATCTTAACCATCTAATCTTCCATATCCTTGAGCAATTCTAGCCCAAGTACCACTCTATCATTTGGGTTATCCCAACTCATTGGAGTATTTCATTTCCCACTATACAAAGTTTCAATTGGGCTCATTTTTAATGAATATTGAGACCCATTATTATAGGAAAACTCAACCAAGTGCAAGTAATCTTTCCACTTAGATGGCTTATCCATCACATACATTCTCAACATGTCCTCAATCACTTGGCTGACTCTTTATACCTGCCCTTATGACTGTGGGTGGTACGTTGTACTAAAGTTTAGATTTGTACCAAATCCTTTAAGCAATACCCTCCAGAAATTTGAAGTAAACTTAGTATCTCTATCTGAGACAATTGCCTTAGGTATCCCATGCAACCTAGCAATCTGCCTCATGTAAATTTCTGCAATATTATTTGTTGTATGAGTCATTTTTACTAGAACAAAATGAGAAGCCTTTGTCAATTTATCAACCACTACCATTATTGAATCATGTTTCCTTTTTTGTCCTAGGAAATTTAGTTATAAAATCAATGATTACCACTTCCCATTTCTTCTCTGGAATTGGTAATGGTTGTAACAAACTCGTCAGGTGCCTATGCTCAGCCTTCTCTCTGGCATTCCATACATCTGGCAATGTAATCAACAACATCTTTATTTAGTCATGGCCAAAAGAATTGGCTTCTTACTGCTGTAATTATTTTATGGTAACCGAGATGTCCGACGTACATAACATTATGCATTTCTTTTAATACCAAATTCCGAGGTTCTCCAGAACTAGGAACACAATTTATTTTTTATGCATAAGTAATCCATCTTTCTTAAGCTTATACTCGTTAATTTTATGCTGTACATTTTCCTGTTGTAAACTTTTTTTTACCTGTAGGTAATGTTGATCTGTAACAACACCATCTAAAATTATGCTCTTCAAATATGACTGATGCATACTAATGATTGTAGCATGCATGATATATATTCTTCTACTAAGTACATCAACAACTTTTTTTCTTTTCCTTTAATATGCTTGATGTCAAAATCGTATTCACTTAAAAATTCCAATCATCTTTTCTACTTGGCATTCAAAGTTGGTTGTTCAAAAAGATATTTCATACCACTATGGTATGTTAATTCAAATCTCTTTCCCATGAGATAATTCCTCCACATCTTCAATGCATGAACAATGGCAGCAAGTTCCAAGTCATGTGTGGCATAGTTTCTCTCGTGTTCTCTAAGATTTATGGACTCATAACCAATGACATGTCCATTTTGAGTGAGGACTTCACCAAGTCCTTCCTTGCATGCATCTGTACATACCACAAAACTTTAATTTGGGTCAACAATCTTTAAAATAGGTGCACTAGTAAGTAATTCTTTCAAAAAATTAAAGTTCTCTTCACACTCAACTGTCCATTCAAATTTAATTCCCTTATTTTGCAAAGAAGTGATGGGATGAGCAATCTTAGAGAACCCTGGTATAAATTTTTTGTAGTAACCAACTAATCCCATAAAATATTTGAATTCTAAAACATTATGTGGTGTTGGCCACCCTATAATGAATTCAATCTTCTCTAGGTCCATTTCTATGCCTTGTCCCAAAATACATGTCCCAAGTAATGGTTCTGTTCTTGGTAAAAAGTACACTTAATAAGCTTGGCATACAACTAATGTTCCCTCAACACTTGCAACACCAACCTCAAGTGATGTTCATGTTCTTCTTCTAACTTAGAATAGATAAGTGCATCATACAAGAATACAATGACAAACTTATCAAGATAATTTATGAATATGTCATTCATTAAGCACACAAATATGGTTGGTGCATTGTTTAGTCCAAATGGAACCACTACAAATTCATAATGCCCATACCTAGTTCTAAAGGATGTCTTATYRATGTCTTCTTCTTTAATTATTACCTGGTGGTATCCTGATCTCAAGTCTATTTTTGAAAATATATTTTCCCTTCTTAGCTGATAAAAGAGGTCATCGATTTTGGGTAGAGGGTATTTGTTCTTCATAGTGGCTTTATTCAGTTGTCTAAMGTCAATACACAACCTCAATGTTCCATCCTTCTTTTTGACAAAGAGTACTGGTGCTCCCCAAGGTGAAACACTTGGAAATATGTACCCTTTCTTCAACAATTCTTCCAACTACATTTGTAATTCCTTTAATTCCAGTGTACTCATTTTGTAAGGTGTTTTTGATACTAGGGAAACATTTGGTACTAAGTCAAAAGACAAATCTATCTCCCTCTTTGGTGGCAACCCTGGCATTTCTTGGAATACATCTTCAAACTCTTGCAATACCTAAAAATATTCAAGCCTTGGCCCTTTTGTATTTTTTGTCTCCTCCACATGGGATGCATACAATTGAAATCATTTCCTGGAACATATCTTCAGTTGTAAGGCTGAAATCTCCCTTATAGAAATGGGTCTTGGAATTCCTTTCATAGTGTTTTGTTTTCCTTCTTCATCAAGACATGTAAATGTATTGTTATGACAATCTAGGATAAAATGATGCTTGTCCAACCAATCCATTCCAATTCGAATATCATAAGATCCCAATGGTATAATATTTATATCAACATTAGTATTCACTTTGTTAAGACTTATGGGACAACCTCTGACCATTTCATTGATCCTTCTTTTGGTTCCAATGGCTAGCTCAACCAAACTTGATTTTTCAAGATTACTTTTCTTCAAATGTAATTTATCCACTATTTTAGGATCAATGTAACAATGGCTTGCTCATGAATCAATTAAAATAGCAACAAGATGATTAATGATCTTACCTTCCACCTTGATCATATTGGATTTATACTCTGCTTTTCGATCTTATAAGGTTGCATATATTCTTCCCATGTCTTCTACTGTTGTAGCTTCTTGGATGTTGTGCATGGTCTTCAGTTTGTCTTTTCTATGAGGGAAATCCTTGTATAGGTGATCTTATTTTCATCCCCAAAATTGGATTGGTGGTCTCCCCCTATTTCCCAAGGAGTCTTATCTCTTGGATTCATTCGTAGTAGGCTAGTCTTGCTGATTTTTATTTGGGATATTTATGTTGAAAGGAGGTTTGAATCCTTTCTTTTACTGATCATAATTCTCTTTCTTCTTATCCTTCCAATATTTCTACAAAGACTCTCTACCATTTCCTTACTCATACAAGTATTTAACCTTCTTGATGGTCTCATTCAATGTCCTGGGATCATCGTATTGAATCTTCTCTTTATAAAATGAAGGTAGTCCACTAAAAAACCTTTGTATTTTCACCTTCTCATCCTTTATAAACCCCGCATACATTAGCAGTCTCAAGAACTTATTTTCATACTCTTCAATGGTCATGCTTCCCAACCCAATTTCAAAGAACTCTTGCATTTTATTATCATAGAAGTGATCTTAAAGGTATTCCTTCTGAAAATACCACTTGAATTTCTTCCAAGTGATCTTGCTCTCATTTATGTGCTCAAGTTGCTTAAGCTCATCCAACCACATAGTAGTTTTTCCATGCAAATGGTAGGTGGCAATTATGGCTTCTACATTAGATGAGTAATTGTGCAACTGGAAATACTTCCTGATTCCAAGAAACCATGCCTCAAAATCATCTTCCCTTTCTCTTTCATCATCAAATAATAGTGTCTTAAGCTTCCTTAACTCTCCTTGCAAAATGTCCAATTCATGTCTTCTTCTTTGGTGCCTAACAGGAGACATTTCCGGACTACTTATGGAATGATCAAATGCATAAAATATCCTTGCTGAGTAAGGAGGTGAGTGATGTCTATGAGTTATGCTATCACTTCTTGAATAACCAACTCTTCTGTATTTATCTCTTCTTTCATGATATCTTCCTTTATCCTCCCATCTTGAGTTTGATCCATTTTGTGCTTGCCTCTGCAGCTGATTTAGGCTTTACATCACTTGAGAATTTATTTGATTTTGTTCTCTCATCAGAATCTCATTATCTTCTTTGTAACTTTTCACTTATGTTCTCAAGCTTCTTATAGTCTCTATTAAGGTTTCTTTCTCTCCTTTGCTCTTGTGCCCATTGGATTTTGTCTCTACATTACCAACACTGACATTTTGTCTTTTGGATTCTTTATCATGAATGAAGGCTCCCTCTCCTTCCTCCATTTCTTGAATATGAATTATTATCTTGAATGGATATGTTTATACCCCCTAATTCTGCAAAATTTGCAACCAACCATTTTTTGTTAGAAATATGCATATCATAGAAATTTGTCAATACATGTTATAAGTCCTTTTTTTGCTCAATTTATGAAGATTTATATCACAATTCTCCAAATTCTAATAATTTCAGGTTATTCTCCTATAACTCATCTTTCCAACAATTGTACTCATGCCCCAATCTGATCTCTGAGTTGGAATTTATGGCTTCCTTAAAAATCCACTTTCACCCCATTTTTGCATTTTCTCCACTAGTGTAATTTTATAGAAATGTCCACTTTTTTCAACTGTAGAGGAAAACATGTCAGGAAATAGAGAAACTTTTGTATGAGGAATAAATAAAAATATTGATAAGGAATTCATAAAAACTCTCATATTTTCAATCTGATTCTCCACTCAAAAACTACTACAATATGGAAATGACCATTTTATCCTTTTTCACCCCTTTTTCTAGACTTGGAATTTTTAACAAAACTAACTATCTCTCAATTTGTGCACTTCTAAAAAAATTTCACTATATCAAAGTTGTTTTTTTCATGATTTTATAAAATGTCAAGTAAATAATTTTTTTTAGTTTTGTGATCTAGGGTCACTTTTCCTCCTTCGAAAATATCAAAAAGCCCAAAAAAGTGGTTTGGAATAGTGGATTTTGGCCTATTTCAACACCCCCATTCCAATCCCCTTAGGATTTATTCAGTTATTTCATGGGTTATTTTCGTGTCTATTTTATGGATTGTGTCCATGAATTTTGGCTTAATCTGGACCTTTTCCAATGATCTGGATGCAGACCTTTAAAAATCACTATTTTGCAATTTACGACATCCAGGCAGAAATGGAAAAGAGCTCTCTCTTGCACTTTTGTAGATCTCCTCTCTACAGACAAAAACCATAAGTTTCATCCCAATATGATRTAATTTACTACAATTATGGCCAAAATAAGAATATGGCTCCAGACTTGATTTTGATTTTTGAAATTGATGGACAGTTTGGCCTATGTGGAAATTTGCACCGTCGATCTCAATTTGGAATAGATATGGACCGTTGATATTCTTCAGAACTTCTACAATCTAAAAACACTATCGAACTCATCTTGTCGGGAAACCTCCATCAGAAATCACAACTTGTCATGTTCCTTGTCCCTTCCAAACTCTGAGCTCTGATAAACTATCAGGCTCACTCTATCGGACTAGCCTGTCGGAAACACTCTTGAACGAACCCTTTGGTAGCCTCCTTTAAAGGACTATCGGAAACCATTTTTCCCGAAGCCATGCACTCAGTTTCCACATGGAATTCTCTAATTCACTCACTCTTAATGACATGTCCTCTGATATGGCACACTTACGTGGCATTCTCCTCATCCCTCGGCCCTTTCAAGACAACATGCTCATCCGATAGATCAGATGGTCAAAAATCGTGTTGATCAAAGACCATGATCATCTCAAGGTCCAAAAATATGCATTGGTTACCTCAGTCGAACTGAATTCATCATAACTCTTTTAAATGATCTCTTCCGAAAACATTTTTCTAAAAGAGCATCTTTGTGATATCTGGCAGCCGAGAATGATCTCGACTGATCTGACGACTCTCATTATTTTGGGCTTCTACCATCAATATTCTCTTCAAAATTCAAACTCATGTCTGAATTCAAACCTTCTAAAACCATCATTTTGAGAAGTCTATGGCTGAGAATGGATCTGACTGATTTGACGACTCTCATTCTCTTGGGCTTCTACCATCAGGCTTCTCTTGTTTGGACTTCAAACTTATGTCTAAATTCAAGTCTTCTGAAACCATCCTTCCAAGAAGTCTATAGCTAAGAATGGATCTGACTAATATGACGACTCTCATTATTTCATGCTTCTACCATCAATTTTCTCTTATTCAGAATTCAAACTTATGTTTGAATCCAAGTATTTTCTTACACTTCCTTCCTAAAGGCCTTCCGGAAATTCCCTACTCCGATCCTCTGCGACTGAATCTCGACTATTGATTCTCTAGGTCAAATTAATCTGGTTCATCATTCCACAAAACTACACAATCGCCATGAAACTCATAGGAATTTGACTTCCAAGGCCAAATTCAAATCTGCAATTGTAGATTGACACCATAAATCACTTCTTTGACTACTATGAAGCACTGAAATTTTAAATATGCTTAAAATTTAGGGATTTCACTTTTGTTCTTCTCCATCCCCCCCCCGCCGCCCCCACCCAAAATTCATCACAGAGAAATCCGCAACAATGAATTTGTCAAATTCCCACTAGTTCTAGACAATACCAGTCTGGTGTTGAACCATAAGCTTTGATACCAATCTGTAACATACCTAGCAACCCACAAGCTGGTCACGCTACTTCAAAACACACTTCAAAATTGATTTCGAAATTCTGATAGCAATTTTTTTTAATAAAGAAGCATGAAAGACTCACATGCAATAATCAAGATTCATGTTACAACATAAAAGAAACGAACAATATGTCATGTACAACAATAACTAGCAAGCATGCATAATATAAATATGAAATTCAAAGATAATAATTAATACACAACAGAAATAAATATATAAGTAGAGAAACACATAACAAAGAGAACTTATCTTTATTAATACCAATCACCAACTAGTTGTAGACCAAGGACGTTCCACCCAACCATAGACATTGTTGTTCCAAGTCTCAATAGTAGGTCACCCCTGAGCTAGGGTTATGAATCCACAATGACGGTTCCAGGGTGTCACTCAGCTTCCCAAACCAGTCATCTCTCAATCTCTCACAGATTTTTGAGCACGTAGCCATCTGAATTACACCATCACTCTTCTTTCCAGCATGCACAACCCAAGAGAATGGACCCCCTTCTATGCCACACATCCCTTAGGCTATCCACCTTCTTCTAGGGTTCCATTACATCTGGTCAAGAATCTCCATGTTGGGACTCTTATGATTCACAATTGTGAATAAAATTTAGTACATGTCAATGCATCTCATGCATACAGGTATCAATTCATGGTTGGGTGGAACATCCTTCCCAAGCAACTGGTTGCACAAACGTTTTATAAAATATAAGTGTTTATCTATTTGTTGAGGTATTCCATGAATTTAATTGTCGTGCTTAACTTTGTATATGTGAATGGTTAATTGTTGTTGTGAATGAGTTATTAGCTACATTCATGGTCATTTAGAGTGTTATAGATACATTTAATTTTGGGTATCAGAAATTCGTTGAATATGTGTTTAAATTGTAGCTGGTAAGCTACAAGATTTTGATTAGCAAAAGAAGATTTGGTTTTATGTATTTTTCTACAAGTAATGTTCCATGATTATGTTGGGGGAACATTACATAAATGATTCAATTAATAATTACACAATTTGATTAATTTTTTACATCAATTTTAATTAAATCATATTTTTTAAATGTATTTTTAAATATTTGTATTAAATTTATTATTAAGATTGATAAATTAAAATTATGATAGTTAAATTTAACAAAATAACTGTTTCTTCACTTTTACATAGTTTTTTTAAACCAATTAGTTTCATTTAATCTTTTATTAAATCATAAAAATGATTATAAATTTTTATACTAAATATAAAAAGAAAAAGAGATAATTAGACAATAATATTTTTTAACATTGATCTTACAAATAGTGAAAATATATTGCATTTTAAATCATGAATTTAAACAATTATAAATTAAATTTTATTAATTTTTAAATCAATTTGTTTAATTAAATCTTTCATTAAATTATCAAATTTATTTTAAATTAAAATAATAAATATAAAAAAGAGATTAAAAAGATTTTCAATTAAAGTGATTTTAACGATAGTAGTTGTTAATATTAATCTTATAAAAGGAGACAATATGAAGATCTTACAATTAAAAATGATTTATAATTTTTTAAATAGTTTGAAGTTTCAAAATAATTTAATTATTTTTCAAGATGATAGTTATTAACTTTTCATATCCAACATCATAAAATGAAAAAAATATTTTATTTTTATAATTTTTTGGAATTATTGAAACTTCACAATAACCAATAACACTTAAATATACTTATTAAACATGTTTGTGAAATCATAACTAAGTATGTTTTTATTCTTTATCATGATTTAGGCCTACCATTTCTCTAAATAAATGTTATTACATAATTGCAAAAAAAAAACTAAAATTGTGATAATTAATATAGATATACATTTGGTCAATTATAGAAAACCATAATAAAATGGCACATCCAACAACCTCTATCCAACACAACCAAGTAAAAAAAATGGTTGGTTGATTGCATTGTTTTGGGAAAATAGAAGACTCTTTTTTTATCCCACATATTTTTAAAGCTAATTAATATTATCCCATTATCATGACATTCCTTTACATTCTTAAGGTACCCACTACTTGTACCTAAAAATAAATCAGTGAAAAGTTGAGAAATCTACTTGCATGACCTCTTGTATCTTTTTGGTGTAACTAACTTCCCCTCTATTAGGTTATGATCACGGAGGCTAGCACTATTAGATTGGTTGAACTTGACCTCCACTCCATACTCAAGTGTGACACATCCATTATCAACATCCTCCATGTAAAAATGATGTCCATAGATGGAATCAATGCACTTGTAAAAATGTGAAGAAAGAATAGTGTTGTGTGTCTAGTATCTTGAGCATTAATAAAAACATGATACATGTTATAATTCAAAACATGCATTATAAAAAGAACAATTGATGTGTGTGTGTGAGAGAGAGAGACTTTAGTAGCCTAGTAAAACCTACTTAATTATCAAAGGCACAATTACTATGAAATAATGTTCATCTTTGATGTCTTGAATGGTTGACTTTAATATTTTCATTGACATAAATGTCCAAAATATTTCATCAATGAAGATAGTACCCAAGGTAAAATAGGCACAAAGCCAAGTCACAAATGCCCATGAGAGGTCAAGAATTATCAACATATAGCTCATGAATATTTCAAAATAGTGGCTCACCAACTATTATCTTATGAAGAATCCAACAATTAGCTCATACATATCTCATGGGGGTTTTGAACTTGGGTGTCTAGAGTAAAACACCTACATCCTCATCAATGAAGCTAATGCCCCTAAGGATAATGAGATATATAATATATAACAACATATAACATAATTATTTTTGAACTACTATTTTGGTTAAATATCCAAATATTTAAGACGATACCTTAGATACCTAGTAAAGTTAGATACCTTCTTTTATTTGATTTGATTGAAAGGAGTGTTTCGCTTTTAGTGTCTATATTACCAATTCAGGTTAGCTCTTCATCCCTTTGAGTGGTTTTCGATCATGACATCCTGCAATCGAGGGGGTGACTCTTTTGATACGACTAACTCCATATCCTCATTGCATCCCTTTGAGGAAGGAATAAGGACTGATCCAAGCTTCGATTGATTTGCACCATTTTTTGGAACATCTATGTGGAAATTCATCTTAGCTTATCTCTGACATATCAATTTTTTGTTTTCCCCTTTTTCATCTTAAAAAAATTAACTTTTGAATGTGAAAGATGGTTTTAAAATACGTTGAGGTAGAATGTTACTTAAATCTAGATAAAACCTATATTGGTCATTAATAATAGAAACACATCATCAGTTAAGTAGTATGGTGTTTGAATGTGGTTATTTCAACTATGTAAACTATGTATGATGTTTTGACTTTAGGTTAAGAGCATACAAATAGTTTATGATAAAAGTCGATAGATAATTCATTAGTTTGTGCCTTTAACCATTATTAGTGTTTGATCATTCGTTTGGGGTTTTTATAAATCATTATACAATTCAATAGTGTATGTTTAGAAAAATGTTGTAATAGAAATCCTCTATATTCATAAAAATCCAAATCCATACTTGCGCATGCATGAACATCTCTAATATTAAAGTGTGTATGTGAAATATTGATAATAACTTTATACAAACTAGGCCATGAAAAATGTGTATAGAATGTCATTTTGATTAAAAAGGTTTTTAGGTCATTAAAAATGGAAAATAATTTATTTGATATTTTGCTCACCAATAGCCACTTCTGGATGACCTCGTCACAGTCTCATGAGGAGGCCTTTCAATTACATATGTAATAATATGATTGTAATTTCATTGTTGAGTTTACATCATTGTCCATGATTGTAAAGGTTTCACCTCATTGTAGAGTTTACATTATTACTAAATTAATGTTTATGAATAATCCACATGATAATAACATAATATTATGTTGATTTTTATTTATTTTTTCCATTTTGTTATTTGAGAACTCTCTAAAATATGTTCATTTCTATTATGTTTAATCATGTGTTTCAATGTGAATAGAAATTATAAATAATTTATAAATAATTTATTATTTTCAAAAAAACTTAAAATACAATGAGCTATATTATTAATATATATTAATTTAATTTATTTTTATTATGTATTTTAATGTGAATAAAAATTATAAATAACATATAAATAATTCATTATTTTCAACAGAACCTAAATGCAATCAACTATTATTAATATATATTAAATTTATTTAATTTATTTTTTTCAACTCCACAATGATGCACATAATTGAGATGACGTGGCAAGGTGAGCAGTGGGACCTAAATCAATTCAATGGGACCTAAATCAATTCATTAGTAGTTCATCTAATTTCCAATATTTGGACCAAAGCAACTTCAACTTACATTACATTTTTGTTTATTTAGTTCAAGGTGGCCAACTTGACCTTTTATTTTACACTTAGGGAGTACCAAATTAGGTGAGCATGTTGCTATCCAAGTCCATATCAAGAAAAAACTTATTGGACAAGTATGTCAGGATTGTGGAAACTTTTTGGATATGTAAGTTTGTCATCTATTCCTTAAAAGAAAGGAAGGTTTCTAATATTTAGAGCTATTAAATTAATTTATGTTGATGTAAGTTTAAGATTTTAATTTATAATAATATTATCGTGTGTAAATAAATTTTAGTTATTTAAAATAGTTTGTTACGATTTTATAAAGAAATAGATTTTCATTTTTGTGAGATGATTTTAGATTTTGGAATTTAGATCATTAATCTATCTATTAATATATATTTATTTATTTGAATAAAAAATAATCAATATATTGTTAAATAAGTTATTATATATAAAATGTATAATTTGAAAGGGTTTAATTGTTATGAATATGTGTTTTTTTTTAAAAGATGACAAGTTAGAATTTTGAGGTGGGTAGGGTATATACACCTCCATAAATTTATGTAGTTAAATTGTTGCATGGAGGAGGTCCCTTATCATAATAACAAAAAGAGTAAAATGAGTATTGTACCCTAATCTAGTGTCTAGTTATGCCATGACCTTAAATCAAATTATTATTATTATTATTAATTTAAGCAATTAAGTGAATATGTATTTATACATTATCATTCATTAATTAAAAACCTTAAACCTTCTTATAAAAACTCTTGGGAGGGGTTCACTTCCCAAACAAAAGAGGAAATGTTTTAGCTAGTTATTATGCCCTTGTTATCTACTCTACTAAGACATTACCATTCAAGAGTAACTAAAGAACAATTGACTCTAAGGGAAAGCCACAAATATCATTTAATTGTGTTGAAAGGATCTAGATTTATAGCCGAGTATAATAGAGATGTTGTCACGTGGATAACACTTACATTATCAGGGGGTTCAAAAATGGAGGTGGTGTTACCAGGGTTGTCAGATCCCTTGGGGCAGATCTGGGACAATAGCCATAAAAGCCATGTGACTTTTAAGGATGTCGTGTTGGGGAAAGCGTAACAAAAGAAAAAAATTCCCAACATAGGAGGCATGAGCAAGGACGGAAAGGACAGTATGGGGGACCTACTGAAACCACAATCTGACATAACTAAGGTGAATGTCTGTCAGAGGCATATCTTAGAAAACCCCAGGTATGAAGTGACCTCACCTAACATTGGTAATTATATTCAAAACATGAAAAATCACGCCCTAATAGGAAAATTCATGGGCATATGGACATCCGAGAAATCCCTCATGGGATGGGTGAGTACGAGATGGAAGATAAAAGGCCAAGTGGATTTAAATCTAGGATCTAAATGTTTATTTATAGCCATCTTTTCTAACCCGACATACAGAGACAAGATCTTTGAGGAAGGGATAACTCAGCAGGTCTCCACCTTCGATACTGGACAGAGAGATTCTCCCTAGAGAAGGAGGACTTCATGACAACCCTGGTCTGGGTTAGGCTTTACTCCTTACCACATGAATTCTGGGAGATGGAAACTCTAGAAGGCATAGGGAATACCTTGGTTTCGCTCATAAATATATCAGAGATCACAAAAGTGGCCAAATACACCTCCTATGCGCAGATCTGTGTTTATATGAATGTAGTCGGAGCCCTTCTGGATGCAGTAACAATAGCGTACCAAAATAATGAGTGGACCCAAACAATGGACTATGAACACATCCCCTTCATATGCAAGAAATTCCATGCTCACGATCACTTATACTGCTACTTCTCAATGAATTCCAAGTAGCCTGAAGTAAAATAACCAAAAAACACATATGTTGAAGGCTTCACAAAATTATAGGGGAAACAAAGGGGAGTGTGAAGACCAAGAAACCAACCAGTTAAAGAGGGAGGTTTAGATAAAAATAAATTCCAAGCCCTGATGGAGATATCCCTAGAGGATGAGGATCACATCAAAGAAGGAACAAAGAAACAACAAACCACTCTAAAAACTCATCCTACAACCCCAACTCCTCAGACAGCTTCAGGGTGCAAAACATAGGAAACACCAGATCCACAATCTACTCAGCCATATCTAGGAGAGTGGGAGATGGAGATGCATACACAGGAAAATCAAACAAAACAAACCCAAGAAGTAGAAGGATATGAGATAGATATGGAAGAAGTGGAAAAACAACCAAAGATTTGAAAGCAAGATCCTGGAGAACCAGAGATAAAAGTTGAACTCACAGCCCAAATACCATGCTCCCAGGAGTCGAATCAAGAATCTAGTGGGATGGAATTAGGCTTGGGGATTTTAGAGAGCTCCTCGAGTAGCTTTGGAATCAAAACCAAACCTCTAAAAATTCTCAAGAAATATTCTAACGAGGAAAAAAGAAGATGTAGAAAACCTTATAGCCAGGTGATTGAAGAAATAGGTGCACACCTTGTGGACTTGAGACAAGTCATTGGACTTCCGAAAAAGTAATTCAAAACCAAAGAGAAGTGATCATGAAGCTAATATCATGGAATGTGCGAGGCCTAAATGCCCCATCCAAACACGAAATGCTGAAAAAAAGGATAATACAGGAGAATCTTAGATAGTTATGATCTAGGAAACAAAATGTGACATAACTTCAATGAAGAAGCTCGCAAAAAATATTTGGAAAGGTTGCAAGGTAGAAGCGGTATATTTTGAGGGGGCCTCAAGTGGCCTGACAATTCTGTGGGACCCTAAGAAATGGAATTTGGTCCCATTTTTCCTCTCCCTGAGAATCCTCACAATGAGCTTCAAGGGTTTGGGACCTCAGTCCTAAGGTTTCCTCTCGAATGCCTATGGCCCTCATCTCCCCTTTCTTAAGAGAGAATTTATGTAAGCCTTGAACCTCCTGGGGAACTCCTTGAGTAGCTAGCATTGGTTTGTTGGGTGAGATTTCAACATGATCACAACCCTCTGGGAGAAAAATGGCAGCGTAAGAAGATTGGAATGAGAGCATGACTCCTTCCAAGACTAGATTTCTATCCATAGACTAGTAGACATCCACACCAACAACCTTTACTTGGACTAATAATAGAGTTCTAGCAAGAAACATAGTTGTGAGGCTAGACAAATTTCTGACTTCAAAATCCCTCTTTCGAACACATCAAGCAATAGCTACAAAATTTATCTTTTTCTTTGGCTCAAACCATTGGCCAATCAATATTACTTGGGAGGAAACCTTAGCACCCTGCCCTTAGCCTTTCTGTATGGAAAAATCATGGATGGAGCACTAGGAATTTTTGCCTAATATTGAAACCTGGTGGGGAGAGTTTCCAAACCTTTATGGAACAAAAATGTTCCAGTTCCAACAAAGGTTAAAGCATGTCAAACTTCAAATCAAGAAATGGAATAAGGAGATTTTTGGAAATATCTTTGAAGAAAAGAATCGGTTAGAATCAGAAATGGTAACAATTCATCATTTAGCTTCTTTAGGAACCTTTTCGGAGGATATTTAGGAACATGAAACTCAAATTAGAATGGAGTTGGATAAGCGGGAACATTAGGAAGAAGTTCTCTAGAAACAAAAATCTAGAATCCAATGGTTGAGGGAAGGAGATTGAAATATGAAATTCTTAGATAACTCCCTACTCCAAAGAAGAAATCAAAATAGGATCTCAACCCTGGTTCAGGGCTCGAGTGAAAGAGCTGACTCCCTCAAGGTCATAGAAAGGGAATCGGTTAACCATTTCAAAACCCTCCTCACAGAACCAGATCAAGACAGAATGGAGGCGATACATGAGATCTCTAGGAACATTCCTAAGCTTATCACCCCTGACCAAAATCGTTTCTTAATGAGACCGACCTCCCTAAAGGAAGTTGAAATCATAGTTATGGATATTAAAATAGGAAAGTCCTTAGGCCCCGATGGATTCAGTTCTGAGTTCTTCCAGAAGTGTTGGAAAATCATTGGAAAAGACATCTGGGAGGTTGTGGAAGAATCGCGAACGTCATGCTCCATTCTCAAAGATTTCAATTCCACCTTTTTAGCTCTAATCCCAAAGGAAAAAAAGGCAAATACGATACAAAATTTCAGACCAATCGCACTCTGTAACATCATTTACAAAAAATTTTCTAAATTGGTGAATAACAGACTTAAACCTCTTTTAAAAAATATTATCTCCAAGGACCAGGGAGGTTTCGTGGAAGGGAGACAAATCCTGGACGGGATTGTCATTGCACATGAAATAGTTCACTCGATGAAGCAGTAAAAAAATGTGGGCATGCTCATTAAATTGGAAAAGTCTAAGGCCTATGATCGAATCAGTTGGAACTTCCTGAGGAAGCTCAAGGATTTTGTCTTTGTAGAGGAATGGGTTTGTTGGATACTTGGGCTAGTTTCCACAGCTTTCTTCTCTATCCTTATCAATGGCTCCTTGTCAAAAAATTTCAACCCATCAAGGGGCTTACGAAAAGGATACCCTCTCTCCCCCTACCTTTATATCATCCTAGCTAAAGGCCTGGGAATACTTATCCAGAAGGAGGTGGCAGAAAGAAAAATCCAAGGTCTAAGATTGAAAGAAGGGTTAGATCCAATGACCCTCCAATTTGTCAAAAACAATTTTCTCATGGGGATCCCAATTGTCAAATAAGCCAGAGTGATCAGACGTGTATTGCATCTCTACAAAGAAGCTTCAGGTACTGTCATAAACCTTGACAAGTCTCATTTTTTTTCTTTAACACTTCTAATCTTGTTTAGAGACACATAACAAAGATCCTCGGTTTCCAACAGGCTAGTCTCCCCTCCAAATACTTGGGAGCCCCGCTTCTTGACAAGGATGCCCAAAATTCTACATGACATGATATTTTGGAAAAATTAGAAACAAAGTTGACAAACTGGAGTCATAGATTCCTGACCCTCCCTGGAAAAATTATTCTCATCAAGTCGGTCCTAAGCTCTATGCCCCTGTACCTATTCTTAGTGTTGGAATCTTCGAAAGGAATTCTAAAATATATTAGGACCCTGCAAAGGTCCTTCCTATGGGGAGGGGATACAAAAGAGAAAAAATAGGCCTTATTATCCTAGGATAAACTTAGAAAACCAAACACACATGGAGAGATAGGTATCAGGCATCCCCTGCATGTTGGTCAGGTTCTAGAAGCCAAACTTTGGTGGAGATAGATTATTAACCCAGAAGCTTTCTTGGCCAAGATATGGGGGAAAAATACACTCCTGAGGTTGACCCTCAAGATCTCATCTGCATGGATGGCCTCCACCTAGGATCTCTTATTTGGAATTTGGCCTAGCAGAACCGAGAGCTAATCCAACAGGAAATTTTTTGGGAAGTCCATAATGGGAAGACTACCCTCTTCTAGGATGATTCCTGTGAACAACTCCCAACCCTCGCAAATCAGGAAGGAATGCAATGTGATAGAACCTCTTTATTGGAAAAATTATGGTATCTAGTCCATCAGTTTCAGGAGAGCTCGGGTACCCCATCAAGAGAAAGTATAATACAATGGAAAGATTTGACTGACTGGACTGCCAATATGGAACCAGAGACCGTAAATCGCATTAAATAAGAGCTTTCCCTCAGACAAATAAAAGTAAGAAACCGTTACATATTATTTTCGTCATCCCTATGATCGTTAATGATGTAAACCTATATGTTGCCTTCAGAAGGGGTCAATGGCCTGAGTTCCTAAAGAGAGAAGGGAGAAGAACTTCTCCTGAGAAAAGAAGTTGCTTTTTCTTATGTAAAAACCTTATAAAAAGGGAAGTTCGCAGGTTGCTATATAGGCAGGGTGCGAGAATGACCCATTCTCGCAGGTTGCACTATAGCCAGGGTGCGAGGTGTTCGCAGGTTGCTCTATAGCTAGGGTGCGAGAATGCCAACACGTGGGAAAAAAGAGCGTTTTCTCGAATCTTCTAGAAGGA
>JASDQU010206051.1:0-19301 GCA_032191745.1 Picea mariana
TTTGAAACAAAAGACTTCCCTGGGTTGATAATTTATGTTTCACTTGGTTGTTTGAAATTAATTAAGCAGTTATAGTGACCAACATTCGTCACCAAAACAGAGTAAGAGTTTTAAAGAAAGTGAAGAGAATTATCTTGATAATACCATTGTTGATTATCATAGTTCAAGAGATTCTTTTTATCTGCTTATTTTTTATTCCTTTTATTCTTTATATCCTGATCTATTCCTAGATTCTAGTGGACTTGACATCTTACCTACAACATCCTACTCTTTTCCACCACAATCATATCCTTTCGATATGCTAAATTTTGGTGAAATCAATTCCAAACCTAACATTGATAAACTTGGATTTGACTCTTGTTCACTTTCGTCACTCACATGGGAAAAGGACATGTTGCGAGATGACTTTACACAGTTTATTGTTGAAAAAAGACAATGCATTATATTTTATGGAGGTCAAACATTCTAAGTTTCATACTCGTTCTTTGCTTAGCTCGAATCTTAATGTTGATACTTCACATTTTGAAATGATCAATTGCATCGAAGGAAACATTCAAACCAATGATCTAATCGATTGCACGAATCCTCCTATGATGATTTCCCATTGATATATTCGTTTCATCAAAGTCAT
The DNA here is from genome assembly GCA_032191745.1 of Picea mariana. Taxonomy (NCBI): domain Eukaryota; kingdom Viridiplantae; phylum Streptophyta; class Pinopsida; order Pinales; family Pinaceae; genus Picea; species Picea mariana. Next base: position 632 of record JASDQU010206051.1, read on the forward strand.
GGTTTGCATCCCCATTTTTGTGACAGGATCTTAGAGTGGCTTGAATATTCATATATGAAAAAATTTCACAATAAAGACAAAGTTGAGCTTGCTTTCTTTTTACCCAAGTATCTTGGATGTAGTCCTGACATATTTCTTTCAGATCCTCCATATGAAGAAATTAATGAATACTTAGAGAACTATCAGAAGGATGGGGCGTTTCAGCCTTGGCTGATGGTTATTCCATTTCCTCATAATCTTGACGAGTTTTTCAAAACTACTTACGCTCACCCATGCCATTATGACCCTTATCACAACAAGATTGTGCAATGGCTGGAGGATTCATACAACAAGAATATTCGAGGAAATGGTAAGATCATGCTTACTTTGTTTCTAGATGTTGATTATGAAGGTAAGCGTGATATGTTTCTATCATTTTTTGATATATTACCATTCCTTTTAATAATGCTTGATCTTGTTTCCATTGCAGGATTGGATTTACTCCGATGGCTACATTGGAAACATGACTTCACGTAGTATTCTGGTTTATTTAATAGTTAGGGTAGGATAGGAATAGGTTTTCTTTCAGTTTGATTTCTCACTATTTCTCTTTTAATAATGCAGTCATGAACGCAAGTGGGCACACCACGAGAACCATAATACGACTGTTGTCAGGGAAGTCCCCTTGATCCTTTTTCTCTTTACTCTTAGTTGAACATTTATTTTCAAAAAAACGCAGTATTTTCATGAAAATCTTAAATTAAAAGTAAAAATATAAATGAATCTAAATCAGCCCTGACCCAAGGTACCATGAGTGGGACTGCTTTCTCATCAATAGGATTTTCCATTTATTCCTTTCATTTTCTCGAGGGATTTGTTGCACGAGGTTTTCAGATGCACCTTTTGTGCATATTTGTTTTTTTTTGTTTTTCTTGTTTGGATTTCTTTGCTTTCCAATTTTTTCTTCGCTGGTGTGTTTGGATTTCTCCCTTATGCTTACCGGTTTTTTTTTCTTTTGGAAATACACCTACCTGCATTACTGAGCTATTCAGACAAAGACGATAGAAAATTTCTTTCCTGAAATACCTTCCGAAAGTTTGTACAAACATCAATGATAGATTGCTGAAATTAGCAATCTGTGTTGGAAAATTCTCCCGTTTGAAAGAAGTTTACTGATTTCAATCTCTGAGCGAAGCTTGTCATGATCATCTATTATCTTTTTACGCTGTCCCTTTTCCGTAAAAGAATGACTCAAAAAAGATGTCTCCCTGTCATAGGAAGTTGTTGTTTTTATAAAACATCTCTCGAACTGAATAAAGGACAGTGTTAAAAATTTTTGATGAGGTCTAAAAAATATGCTTGAAATATCAAGAATTTTCAGCGTCACCCCGCTCAGCTATATATCTACAAAAGAAAAACAAAATAAAAATATTAATAAGAGTCGTGGGAAGTGTTTGTAAACCCACCGGGATACTGAATAGGTCTGCTGGAAGCGGGTAAATGCAAGCATGGCGCCAAGACAACTTCGTCGGGGTACTGAAAAGGCCCGTTGGCAGCGAAGCAATGTCGGGTACATGAAAATCTTCAAAAAATATAAGAAACCTCTTTAATGTCCTTTATTCTGATCCAGAACTTCTTGACAGGATACAGATGTCAGAGTGGGTTAAATGGAAACCCTGTCAATGCTATGGACGCCTGCTAGCAGCAGTGGCCATGCCAACAGTATTGAAGATTTTATCATTAATGTCGTGACTTGCTGATCTTAAGACTGTTATTAGTTTTCATCTTTTAAAACATCGCTGGAAAAGATGGTAAATGATGATGTTTGTACGATTTTCTGATGGTTGTTTGTGAGTTGAATTTTTCTTTGCTGTCCTAATCTGAATTCATTTTCTTTTGACAGAGATAACTGCTTCTCCCAGTGTGTCACCATTGTTGGCAGCCAATTCAATTTTTTCCATTGTCCTATAAGCTACCTACACCTTTGTCTTCTGAACTTCAAATTATCGTCACATTTTGCAAATAGACAATATTTTCATTTCATGCAACACTTGCAAATTGGTCTCGATTTGGTTTTCACGACTGTAAGCGTGAAAACTCCTCTATCGTTATTTGAACTGTCATCGTCTTTTATTGATATTTTGAGTGGCACTTTACCTTTGGTTTATCATGTGGCTGAAAATATTTTTTCGGACGTTTCTACTTTGACTGTGCAATTTGATTTTATTAAACTGATAAGGCATTGAGCATATAGAGACTTTCCCAGTCATTAATTTACATAGGGGTCATGGTTGATTTTGTTTTATATATTGTGATCCTTATTATTATAAGCTCTTAAGCTTGTCGATTTTATAAAATCATTGGTCACAATGTTTATAAATGTTTGATTACACATAGCCCGTTGGTTAAACATTTGGGTTTTGATTTAATGGTTTGAATTATTACAATGGCACACATTTAATTTTGGGTTTGATTGAACGTTCATGGTTTCAAACAATACATTGGCGCATTGACATACCATCCACCATTTAATTCTTGGGTTGGCCGAATATTATGGTTTGAATGATGTTATGATTGATTGAACAGCACTGTACTTTGCCATTACTATGCTGCATGGCGGTGATAATCCCACCACCCTCACACGCACACATTAATTGTTTTCCCCTTTCATCGTTCGCAGCTGTTAGCCCAAACGATTTTTTTTGCTCCTCTGTATTGTTGTGTTCAATCCAAACCCTACCATGCGCCCGCACCATGGCCCCGGTCGTGAGGGTTGAACCCAATGGTGGCCAGGCATTGTTGATGTTCGAAGGTTCTTACAGTGACCTTGAAGAATTTGGATGGCTCCCGTTCATACAAAATTTTGATGGTTTCAACCCTTGCATGGCTCGGCAATTCGCATTAACCTTTGATGGCTGTTGAGCCTAGGTTGGGGATGTGCAATTAGAAATTGACGAGAAATTTCTTAGTTTAGCTACCGGTCTGCCTGCTACTCGACAGAAATGGTCAAAAAATTGCAAAGTGGAAGATGTCCCATGGACATTGCTCTTCCAGTCTCGAAAGGTGAACTCCTGTGACAAAGGTTTACCCGCGAATATGCTCAAGCAACGTTGGCACGACTTGCTGATGATAACCAAGCAGTTTATCACCTGCGAGGGCCGGTATGGTTTCGTTTTCTTGTACCACATTTGGCTACTTATGGTTTTCATGGGCTATGAGCTTAATATGCCTTATTACTTGCATAGGAGTCTGTTTAAAATGTCTAAAAGATACAAATGGAACCAGGCCGATAACAGTCTTTTTCACTTTGGGTTAATTAAAATGCTTGTGGTTTGTCATTTGGGGTTACACCAAGACTGTTGGAATGATTTTCTTAATCGCAATAATTTTGAGGACTCAAGCCCACCATAGGTTGACAAACCTGTGGTGAGCGAGAGCAAGTCTGTGCCCCCTGTCCCTTACAGTGCTCTGTTACCTAAACCCCTACCCGACTCACCTATCGACCTACCAAACTCTATCACCAAGGATGTGGAAACTGTTAAACCCGTGGCTAAAAGGCCTAAATCCAAGCTTACTGTGATTTCCAAAGGCAAAAAGAATGCCCGATTAATCTCTTGCATGGCAAGAAACAAACCGAGACCTCCTGTCAATCCTGACCCTATCATGGTGAGTGAAGATTCTGACTTGGAGGTGGAACATTACCTGGCAAGTGAGTATCCCTATTCAGAAGGTTTTTATGACAAACCCTCATACGAATTTGTCAAAAACCTCCACCTTGCTTACAAAATGACCCTAATTTCCCAGGCATCAAACTGCCTTGTGAAATCCCCGGTGACTCATCAAAACCCCCTCCTGCTCTATCTCAACCAGTTGCTCCACCATGTGATCAATGTGGCTCGTGGTTAGAAAGGTATTATCTCGATGTGCCAATACTGCAGTCCAGAATTCATGCTCTGGAGGATCAAGTTGCGAGGCTCACCAGTCAAAAGGGTAAATTGCAATCCACTGATAAGAAACAGCGAACAACAGGTTCGATTTTGTTTAAGAATGTGGAGTCGGCTACAGCAGTCGTCAATTCAAAATTGGCATAGCCCGAGCAGCCTCACTGGTATGACTATCACCTGTTTATATGACAAACTCTTAGCTCTGTTTACAACATGGATTTGCTTTGACACATAAGCATGCACTATATGCATATTTTTGTTTTGATTAATCGGATTTCGTTTCCCGGATTAGTTTTGATTGGATTTAGCTTTGATTCGATTGATCGTGGTATGGATTTGATTGTTTAATTTGGATTGAACTGAATAGTCTGTTGCTTATTGAAGTTGTCAATATCTTTTCTAAACACAGGCTATTTCTGGTATTTCAATTTCGAACACAGTCAATGTTTCGATTCGAATTAGTTATATTCTATACGATATGGTTGGCAATAATGGTTAACTGTTATGATGTTATATTCCATGTTTTTTTCGACTAATTCGAATACCATTCTGTTAATGCATAACCAAATTGCGAATATATACGAATCATAACTATTATATCCAACCAATCGATTCACATTGTTTGACCGTGTTATCAGCTCGATTCATATTGCAACAAATATATTGTTTAAATTTGATTTGGGGAACGAAAGTGACTATGCCCAGGATTGCGATTTGTTTCTATATTTGACTCAGTCACGATTTGTTTCGATGGTTGTGATCATTATTTTGGTCATGTCTATTGACTGTATAACGCTCAGCTATCGGAGTCTATGGAAAAGTTTGGTTGATGCTGTTATGTACGTTTTGTTTTGACTATAATCGTAACAGCCTTTCCATAGTAGCATTTGTTTAAAACAATATAAATCTTATGCACATTGTTACAGTCGTAACAAACCGATTATGATTGTTCGATTATGATTGTGTTGAATTACATCGTATCTTATAAGATATGATTCACCATTAATTTTATTTGATATGAAGCATTCTTATCATGTTTAGTTGATTTTGGGATATTTCCCAGATTATGTAAAACATTTTGATATTATCCACAGGGAGGTTTTACCCTGTGGAGAGACTTATATATACTTATGATTTTTGTAATGATGTTCATCCTCATTTGTGAGAGAACAAGGATATGAAGTTTTAATACAGACTGAGGCAGAAATTGATGTTTTGTCACATCTTTAGCTTCTCAATATATCAATATTTTGTTTCATGTTGTGTATATCAATTTGTATCTGGTTTATGGCTACTTTAGCTATCTAGATCATGTGCAAATGATATAATTTTAATCGCTGTAATTCATATCTGGTTTCTTCCAAATATACAAAAGACATGACAATTGTTTAGTTCAGTTTGTGAATGACAGGTTTATCTTCTTCATAAGTTGAACTAGTAAATATAAGTTTCTTGCATAACTGGTTTCCCTTATTGCAGGAATTTATTAATCATAAGATTGTTATGATTTTTTATGTCTTGTTTGTCCTGTAAACACTCGAAGAGCAGTGTAGCTAATCGTTTACGAGAAGCTTTGGGATTAACCGGTGCAAGTTTACTTCCGCCGAACATCTTCAAAGTCATCATACGCAGGACAAATTAGGAGCGCTTCCAGGTCAGTTAGTTACTTCTTTGTTTACTGTTCTTATTAGTAGTTTAGTTCAGATATAAGTTTAATTAGATTTATATTAGACTGTTTAATTTCAGTAAACATATTAGATCGTTTAATTTCAGTAGTTTTATTTCTTTTTCATAAAATTTAAAAAATCAAAAAACATATCTTGCTGTCTTAGGGCAGAAAACAAATGAGTTTTGCAGGTTTTAATTAAATCTGTAGGATGTTTATAGTGTACATTTGTGAATAAGTAATATTGCAGCTGGTAATTAGATAGTTGATTTGAGTTATTATAATAGTAATTAGTATATTGTATATAATAGTTAGAATAGTTATATTTAGTTTTAGTTTGTTTTAATTAGTTTAGTTTCTTTTATTTAGTTTTAGTTAGTTTGTTTTAGTTAGTTTTAGTTAGTTTTATTTGTTTTAGTTAGTTTTAGTTAGTTTAGGTTAGTTTCCTCTTTGGTTTTCTTAAAAGACCTTAGAGCGACCAACGGAGCCGTTAAACTCGTCAGGGTGGTTCATTCCAAACGGCTTGGGTTATTGGACAACCCCGAACCGGTTCCACTCTCTCAATTGACGTACAGACAATTTCACCCGTCAACACAACTCAAACCGATTTGGGGTCAGATTCAGGAGATGAGACAAAGGTCACAGTCACGAGAATCAAAGGTAAAAATTATGAAGCTAGTATATGTTTTTCAATTTAGTCTTTAAAAGTTGATAATGAAGTTGATGAGGTCAAATGAACAATTTTTTTTCATATAAGAGTAATTTCCAAACGTACAAAAATTGATACTCTATTTGACAGTGGCTCACAAGTAAATTTGATATCAGAAGAAATGGTTAAAAAGTTGGGATTAATCACTAAACCTCATAAGAAACCATATCATTTAGGATGGATTCATAATGATAATCAATTGTAAGTGGATAGACAATGTGTCCTAAAGTTTGTGATTAATTCACAGTTCATAGATGAGGTTGAGTTGGATGTGGTTCCACTAGATATATGTGGTATTGTAGTTGGGAGTCCATATTTGTATGATAGAAAAGAAATATTCTATCGTGAAGACAATACGTATCCATTAACTAAAGACGGAAAAGGATATATTGTAAGGGATCATCAGAAGAAATTAAATCTCTCACTAATCAACTCAGAATAGATGAAGAGGATTGTAAATGTTAGTAAGAGATATCTCTTAATGGTGGTAAAATATAAAGACACTGTCAGAATTGGTATTTTCAAAGATTGTGATACAAATATAAAAGATGATTTAGTTAGAATTGTTTCTAGCTATGATGAGTTATTTCAAATCCCGAAAGGATTACCTCAAAAATGACAAGTTGAACATGAGATACAATTGCAGCAAGATGTTCCTCTTCCTAACATTGGCATGTACAGGCTATGAGTTTTGGAAAATGTGGAGATAAAGAAATAGGTACAAGAGATGGTTAAACAGGGGGTCATCAGACCCAGTGCTTCTCCATGTGGGTCACCTATCATCTTCGTGCCAAAGAAAGATGGCACATGGTGCAAGTGCGTGGATTTTCAAGCCTTGAAAAAAATCATGGTAAAAAATCGTCACCCTTTTCCTTGCATTGATGATTTATTAGATCAACTAAAACATGTGGTTTATTTTATGAAGTTAGACTTAAGAAGTGGTTACCATCAGATCAGGGTTGCTAAACAAGACATATGGAAAACTACTTTTAAAACAAAACAAAGATTGTTTGAATGGTTAGTGATGTCATTTGGGCTTACTAAATCACCTGCTACTTTCATGCGGGTTATGAATGAGGCATTTACACCATTCATTGATGAATTTGTAATAGTCTACTTAGATGATATTCTTATTTTCAGTAGGACCAGGGAAGATCATGTCCAACATGTTAGGCATATACTTTCAGTGTTGCAAAGAGAGAAAATTTTTGTAAAGTTGTCAAAATGTGAATTTGGAAAAACATCTCTTCTATATTTGGGTTACATTGTAGGGGGTGGAGAGCTTAAGATTGATCCCTCTAAAGTTGAGGTTATTGTAAATTGCACAAAGCCTACAAATGTAATTGAAGTAATAAGTTTCATGGGAGAAACACAGTATTGGAGGAAGTTTATTGCAAACTTCTCTCTGATTGAAACACCTTTACATGCTTTGACAAGTGTGAAAAGGGGATTTCGGTGGGGAGGAATCCAAAATAAGGCTTTCGATACTTTGAAAGTAAAGATTAGTATAGCTCTTTTTTAGGCATTTCCATATCTCCAACAATATTTTGAAATTGAAACCGATGCAAGTGACTATGCCATGGGGGAAGTGTTGATGCAACACGAAAAACCCATATGCTATCATTTTGAGACCTTTACTACAATAATAATTAACTATCCAACCTATGATAAAGAATTGTATGCTCTAGTACAAAGTGTTAAGAAGTGGAAACATTACTTAATGGGCAAAGAAACAATAATACACACTAATCATCAATCATTACAGTATCTACAATCACAAACTAAGCTACAACAATCAAGGCATTTTAGATGGATGAGGTTTTTACAACAATTTCACTTGGTCATCAGATATAAAAAGGGAATTCATAACAAAGTTTTTGATATGCTATCTAGGCATCGTAGTACAATTGCTACAATCCTTAAGCACAATTCAATCACTCATGAAAGTTACATTGAACAATATGTTGAGGACAAAGATTTTAAGGAAGTCTATGCAACTTTAAGTAATGGTAAAAGAGAAGAAGAATTGAATTATCATATTAAATACAAACTTTTGTATCATTTGGGAAAATTCGGTATTCCAGAAAGTGAAAGATTCCATGTCATCAGAGAGGCACATACTTCTATTATAGCAGGGCATTTTGGTGTAGACAAAACAGTTGCTCAATTACAAAGATTTTGTTATTGGCCTCGAATGGATGAAAATGTGTCTAAGTATGTAAAGGGATGTACTATGTATACAATAAGCAAACCAAGTAACAAAAATCTAGGATTGTACACCACTTCCTATTCCTTCTAGACCATGAGAATGTGTATCTATGGATTTTGTGGGGGGATTTCCTATGTCTAGAAAAGGTCATGATTACCTATATGTAGTTGTGGATAGGTTCAACAAGATGTGTGTCATAATTCCTTGTAAAAAACAAGTCACAGCTGAACAAACAACTCAAATGTTCTTTGAAAATGTATGGGTTCATTTTGGGTTACCTACTTCTATTGTGTCTGATCGAGACTCCATATTTCTGGGGAAATTTTGGTCAAGCTTGTAGGAAATTATGGACACCAGGTTAAATAAGAGCACAACATTTCATCCACAGACAGACAAGCAGACAAATGTGGTGAATAGGACAGTAGTGTATCTACTTCAGACATATTGCAACAAACATCCTAAGTTTTGGGATGAACATTTGTGTTATGTACAACATGCGTATAATCGAGCCAAGCATTCTTCTACTCAAAGATATCCATTTGAAACATGTTTGGGGTACTTGCCAAAGTCTCCTTTGGATTTTGTGTTTGGGAAATACGTTGCAGCAGAAGGAAATGGTGATGTGAACAGGGCTACAAAGTTCATTTAACGGATCCAGTTGATCCATCAGGCGATACAAGAACACTTGGAGAAAATCCAAGCCAAGTACAAAGCGAGGCATGATATGCATCGAGTTGGTCATCAGTTCAAAGAAAGAGATGAAGTCTGGTTATACATCAACAAGGAAAGGATATAAGGAGAAGGTAAAAAGATTAAACCAATTCGTTATGGTCCTTTTAAAATTTTAGACAAGATTGGTACTAATGCTTTCTGGTTAGAATTGCCTCCATATATGCAAATTTATTCAGTTGTAAATGTGGAAAACTTGCGATTGTATGAGCCTCCTATGATCGAGGATCAAGGAGAGAATGTTCATATTCCTACCATAGAATATTTTTCTCTTGAATATATGAACGAGTTGCAGGAAGACACCATTTTGGACAAAAGATTATGAACTTCTCGGAGGGGCGATGTGGAGTATCTTCGAGTAGGATTAAAGGGAACAAATCCAATTCAAGCCAAGTGGATGGAGACTGGAAAGGTTAGGAAACAATATCCTCACTTAGTTACCAACTGATACCAGACTTTTGGTCATCCAAAAGCTTCCAAGTGCGGAGGAATGATCCAGGAGGCTCCTCGGGTCTAGAAAATGCTCAAAAATGAAAGTTCCCAGAATTTAATGAATCCAATTCCATTGTGAATGCTTCATTGTGCTGATTCCAACCATATATTTACTTTCTCAAATAGACATTGTATGCGAGAGTAATCACACTCTCACCATTTTCCCAAACAGGTAAAAAGTCAACAGACAAAAACGTTAATGCTGACATCAGCATGATATCAAAATGACATCACCATGCTGACGTAGCATTGAGACATGTGGAAGCATAAGAGTAGTTGAATAGGCATGGGGAAGATCCACTCAAAAGTTGACAAGTGGCATATTAAGCAGGAAAATGAAGAGGTGCCATGTGGCCCAGACATGGGTTTCCACATGGCACCCTATCACTGGTTAGTAGTTTAAATGTTGTTGGAGTTCATGGGTATTGATCCCATGACCTCTGATTGAGCGCAAATTATTGGGAGAGGACCATTGGCCAACGTGCCAAAGATTATGTTATGGGTCAAAACCCACTTTAATATAATTAAAGTGGTTCTATGGTGTAAAGTGGTGAGGTTTCTTGTCATGGCATACAACCAGGGAACGACGCATTTGTCTGACCACTCAACCATCAAATCAAGGGGTGCGATTTGGTTAGAACCCTCCATCATATTCTACAGAGCCATAACCAGGGCATTAGGCATGATATGAGGGGCACGATCCCATTGCATAGCGCCACATGACCATGTTTTGAGGGCTAGGGGTCAGCGTGTAGCCCAAAGGGCTAGCGCTTGGCCACCTTAGTTACCATGTGACCTACTTTTGTGTGTGTGCCTAACCCTATTAGGCATATTTTGATTTTTTTGTGCACAGTTGGGTTTTTTTCCTATAGTTTGGCCCAAATTGGGCATTTTTGAGGATATTTTGGCCATTTGAAGGGGGATTTGATCCCAAAAAGAGGCCAGATTATTGAGGGAAGTTGGGCTTCCTCATATGAGCCTAAATCCTATATAAACCAGGCTTATTGAGCTTTAGAGGGTACTTTTTATGCAGGGAATGTGAAGAAGAGTTGGATTTTTGAGCCCATTTCTCATGTTTTGAGGGGCATCTTGTCATGTTTTGAGAGTAGTTTATTGAGGCATGTGTGCATATGCACAAGGAGGTCTTGTACAGCAGATCAAAATCCTGTTTGTAACATCAAAGATTCATTTTAATGAGAACTTGAGCATTTGAAGATCAATATAGAGGTCCTCCACTTGGAAGCGGGCTCAAAGACGTAGCCACACATTGGTGAACTTTGTTATCAAGTTCTTGTTGTCTTTGTCTCATTCTTATTGCTATTTAATTATCTTACTTATAGCATGGTTAATTAATGGATGAACTCTTTAATAAAATATGAGCATCTAATTAAGTCAATTTGTTAATTAATCCTTCCATTTTTGGATTTCATATGGAAAGATTCTTCATTATCCACCAAATAAGTCCCCCTACTGTAGATTGTACCTGAAAGGGTGGAGACCAAAAATATATCCCTCTCGAAGCTGTCTACAACCTCATCAACCTCTGTTGTCAAGGCCTAATTCCTTCTTCCCCTTCCCCTCTGGTCTAGAAACTGTGAAGAAAAATGACCATAGTCATGAAACTCAAACCATTTGTATCCTCTCTGGACACCAACCAAGTCTCCTTATAAATACAATCAATCAATATCCTCTCAAACCCTCACAACATCTCTTATGCACAGATCCCCTGCACAAAATGTTGCCAAAACTTGGGAATACCAAATCAACATCCAATAATACATGTCCATCCTCGAACAACATGACATAGTCCTACTCCTCAAACCCTGAGGCTGAGAACACACTCCTTGCATGCATAACACATTTTCCACTCACAACACACCCCCTCACTCCATATGGAGTACCACTACTCCATATCCTTGTAATACATGCCTGGTCCTCCTACTAAGCTCCTCATACATACTTGAGTAAGACATTGTGAATATCAAGAACAAATCATGTGCCCTAGTCATGTGTCGATGGCTTCCATAGCATAAGAACCATGTAATCCTCTAAGTAAATAATCATGCTTCTCCAATTCATGACCTTCCAATGAACTACTACCCAAGTCCATCATCCAAGTCACCAAAACATATTTGTGTCTACATATGCTACCATTGATCATGTGTCCTTGTCTAAATAGTCTTGAGCTGCAGTTGGATACTCAGTCTATTCCACTCTAAACCTATACAACTCATCTCTAAAGTGTCCTCATCCTCCTGGGTCAAATACTACATACATTGTCATACCTCAACAATGTGAAACTCTCAGTCCCAATGAAGAATCTATCTCATCAACCTGCCAATTGTCTAAAGAAATCTCATCCATTCCAAGGCACCTGAGCTGCACCCATTGTGACTCACCATGATAAGTCAGCAAAATTCCATCCATGAGGTTGGAAATCTTATTCACAACATACTATTCTGATCCGAGCTCTCCACCAATCCATAAGAACTCCCAAACTGCCACACCACCAAGTTGCAATATCCCACAACTCCTCATCTAGATAGTTTGCTCCATTTCTTAAACCAAATACCATCTAACTTATTTCTACCTACAACCGTCGTTGTAGCTCCCTCCCAGAGCTATCACCTATGACCTTCCAAAAACAAGAACAATAACAAGAACAACACTCCTCCAGTGTTGTATCCAAAATGTGTCTCAAGATGATCCCCTTCTGTTCATATCACAACCTCTAATACCATGTCAATTTTCACATGCAACTCTATATGACTAATTTCAGATATGAAAATTTCTTCCTAGTGATCTAACAGTAAAACCATATCTCTTATCACTGAACAACTTTACACTAAAATCATTGATTGAAAACATATGCAACGAAAAACAAATCTTAGAGATGAATCATCAATACACATGAGACACAAATTTTAGTTATGTAATATTTTTAATATCAGGAATCCTGAGCGAAAAAACATCCCTCCCAACCAATACAATATCACCAAAATATGAGGACAACCTTCTCCTCCAAAGTAAACAAAAACTAAGAACAACCTTGTTCGCCAATAACCATACAAAATAGAAAACCAAACCTCAACAATATCCCTAGAAATATATTTTGCACACAAATCTACTATAGACCACTTCTACGACCTGTCGACATCACCTGTCATCTTGTATGGATATGTACATGCCCATAAAGTCATATACATGATTCACCTTACTGGAAACCCACGTATATACGTTGTTTTCTCCATTGCAATCCACATATACTCTATACGTGATTCATCCTTTTGCAACCCGCACATAGATGAACTTTGTCCTCCTACAAACCATGTATTGTATTAAACATTAACTCCACACATGTGACCTTCTTCACTTCTCTCTTCAAGGCCATATTCACTACCTTGCAGAATTTCCCTTTGCCAAGATCACCAATTGTCCTAGAACAAGTGCAGACTCACTTATGCTATATCCATCATGTCTCCACTCTCTCTACATGATGTGTGATGTCACAATGACCTCTCTTCTTTATGTACAATACTTAGGGGTCAACATAGAATCCCCTCCACAAGTAAACATCAAATTAGGCTTTCCTTATGGGTGTGAAGCCCCAAAACAATCCCACAAATACCATCATCAAACCCATGAATCACCCATTCAAATCCAAGTTTTTCACCAAATCAAAAGTGTGATGTGGTGCCCACGATGATTCCCACATGCCCAACATGTAGGGTCATGTGAGAATACATGTCTGAAGATACAAAAATCAACATGACATACCCTATAAAGGAATTTAGTTTTAAAATAAAGTTATGCTAGTGAATTTTGTAGTGTTTGTTTTTAACGAAACCTATACCAGATCATTACAAACAAAAAATATCATGAGCAGAACATAGACCTACTCAAATGTCAAATCAATAATTTGAGCCCATGTCTATCATTTCAATAATATCATATGTGTATTATGGTTTATAAATATTTGTGATAATAAGAGTTAAGAGTAATATGGGTTAATGGTCAAGTATTAGCAATTATATAAGTAAGTGTTAGTGGTTATATCGATTAAGTGCTAGTTATTACATATTATAGGGTTTGGAAATTAAGTTTTATTAGGGTTTCGTTAAGGTTTCGAAGGGGCCAAAAACATTTTTTCATATAGCCGTTAGTGGTAATAGGTTTTGAGGGTTATAATTGTTATTAGGATCAATTTTATAGGTCTTTGGGATTAGGGATTATACAGGTTATGAGTTATAAAGATTAATAATTAGTTCTTACAATGCTAGTGGAATATAGTTCTTAAAAGTTGTAATGTTAAATTTTGAAGGATTTATAGGGGTTTGGGTTTGGTTTTATAAGGCTTATAGTCATTAGGTGATAGTTGTAGTAATAAGGATAATATTTAGGTGTTATAATGTAAGAATTATAAGGATGAGGGACTAGTGGCAGTGGGGGTCATAAGGCTAAGGGTTAATAGGGTTTATAAGATATATGTATTAAGAGTTATGTTTAGGGATTATAATGGTTAAATGTTAGGATTTATAATGGTTATAATATTGTGGTGAGGGGTTGTATGGGTTATGTAATATACAATAATAAGGAGAGGAGCATCACAACAACAATACCTAGTCTTAGAAACTTTCCTAACTACATTGTTGGTTTAGAATACCTCTCGCCACTTTCACTAATTCCCCTTACCTACATGAACTATGTTATTTAGAATATACATTTTTAAAATAAAACTAGACTCCTCAACTTTGATAGTGATTTAAAGGAAATACATAATCAACAAAGTCTTGGACACACCTACCACACTTAGAGGGGGGGTGAATGAGTGTGGGGCTCTTTTTCACAAAACTTCCCTTTTACACAAAACTCCTTAATTAACATTCAACATTTACCCATTGTTGTCATTTATAACTAGTTAGATGTGAACATATATCAGAAACATATATCAACAATATATCATCAACAAGTGATCATCACAAGGAACACAAAGAACACAAGATGTATGTACAATTTTTCTTTTTATTATGGACAACACTCCGAGGGTTTTCCAACAACAACTAAATAGATTACAACTCTACAAGAGCACCAACTCTATATGAAAGACTTAGCTTACATTCTCAACATCAACTGAGATGAGGCAACAATCCTCAACATATATCAATCTGTCAATAGGTACGCGTACTATCAGTAGTGCAGCCCGCGTCTGTATGTGCCCTGGCTCACTATAGCCCACGTATGCACGCAACTAGTGTATAGAACAACATGCGTATACCTTTTGAGCTTCTTAGGGTTTGTCCTTCAAGACCAACTCAGATCCTCTGCAACCAATTTATCTTTGTTTTTTGTGTCTTACTGTCTAATCTAACCACCAGCTAGTCATAGCGCATCCAAGCTCTCCAATAGCTTACTTATGCTCCACAACCAATCAATATGAATGCAATCTCAATCATGTATAAACAACTAGTATGCCATAGAAATCATGTCACCACTGAATCACAAGAGTACTTCTCACTCCATCAACCAACATAAATCATATCACAACAACCATACCAAGAATTCCCTAAGCATTCACAACACAACAAACAATACTTTCCATCAAGACAATAATGCAACCATACTAGTGTCTCAGTTATATATTTGAGCCCATAGAATGCAGATCTCGAACCTGCCACAGTCTTCAACAACAAGTCATCAACTCAAACAAAAATCTTCATGATTTTATCCACTGTATGCACCCTTTCCTCGTACAGCCGACATATGTATGTGCCCTGGCCCATTACAACCCGCATACACCTCGAAAACTAGGGTTTCTGAAGCTCCGAGACTTTTTCCGTCAAGATCTTTGACATTGATGGAAATTTTATGCGACCATGAGATCCTCCTCACGCTCTCTTTCTCAAAATAGATCTTCAATCATGCTCAAGATATCCACACCAAATATGCTCTCACAAGAAGCTCTTCATCAATAGTTCAAAAGATAATCTCCCAAGAATCTCTCCATTGATCCACAAAAAGGATAATTTGCAAGAGTCCATAGCTATTTTATTTATACTTTCATCATATAGGTCACTTAACCTATTTTCCCTATTTTAGGGTTAACTATTTTCCATAAATAGAAAGTTCTCCAATACTTTATCATATAAGTATTCCTTCTTGATTTTGTCACCTTTCTTTACCATTTAAATAATCTTTCTTGATTTTGTCACTTCTATTTATTATTTAAATAATCCACCTTGACTTTGTCACTTTACTTTATCATTTAAATAATGATTTATTCTTTTAAAGCACTTTGACTTCTTTGAACTTGTGGTCTTCAAGCCAACACACTATTACATATAGGCTAAAAAACCGATGAACTATTAGGACGATTGTGATAAAATCAATTTTTTTGTCGAATTTTTTTTTTTTTAAACGAAATTTTACTGTTTTTTTTCTAAATTAGTCCCAATAACGTCGGATTTCCGACGTGTTCTAAGGTCATCGGAAGTACGACGCCCAGTTCCAACACTTTAATATAGTCATTTGTAGGTCAACATAATGGTCATTGACTTCAAAATGGTCAACCTTAATTTAGGGTTATAGTCGTTGGAATTCCGACGATGACGAATCTATAAATTAGTTAATTCGAACCGAATTTAGACTAATTTGTTATAGTTGCGACATCTTTTATGTGTTATAGCTCTTTTAATCTTCATTTTTATGTGAAGGTTTGCTTGTTGATTAAGAGATCAAATTGATCTTTGATCTACAGAGCTTAGTTTTGTGATCATTGTTCAAGGCGTGCAAGAGGATTTTAGACTTTGAAGGTTAGTTAAATATTTTTTTTCTTTTGTCTCCTTTAATATTTTATAACCTTATATGTTTATGTAGATTTTATGTCATCTAATTTTTCCATGCTTATATGTGACTTGATCTCTTGCCCTAGTTCTATTATGTTGTTTGATTATGTTACTTGGTTATGGTGAAGCTTTGAAGATTATGTGGTAAAATATATTGTATGGTTTGGTCTATTGCATTTCAAGAATTGAATAGATCTAGCTCATCATCACTGTACTTTATAACATAATCGTCTCAATATTTTGGTTGTGGTGAAGAATGTGGAGATATTATGGACAAGGTGACGAGAGATGTTATTTCCCTTGCGCTAAATGTGGGAGCACAAAAGTCAGAAGAATTATAATACAAACAGTTGTAAGACATTGCAGAACCCATGGGCATGTTGAAGGTGGACCGAACGAATATCGTCCCTTGGTAAACTATAGATTCATTATTATATCTTTATATTGATTGTATTTATAAATTTTTATATTGTTTAAATATTTCTTATGCAGTACACTATTTTTGCATGACTGTTTGTAATTATAAAGTCAGGTTGCCCCCCTAAGCGTTCGAACATGCCAAGTACTAGTAGAAATGATGTTGTACTACAAGGTGCCGAAGAATTTGGAGTTCTGAATATTGAATATCAAGT
This sequence comes from Picea mariana, assembly GCA_032191745.1. NCBI lineage: Eukaryota > Viridiplantae > Streptophyta > Pinopsida > Pinales > Pinaceae > Picea > Picea mariana. The sequence continues at coordinate 17,834 of JASDQU010206051.1, forward strand.
TAATGATCCTATGGAATAAGATGACAATAATAACAATATATTTGAAGACGATGGGACAAATGAATTGATCCAACTTGTTTGCTTGACCGGACGAGGATGATGATGAGGACATTGGTGATCTTGACGTACCTCTACTAGAGAAGGCATAACAACCACTTTATGAAGGTTCAAAAACAATTCTTCTTTCTGCAACATTATTGTTGGTGAATATAAAGGTTTTGAATGGTTTGTCAAATAGTTGTATGACATAGATCCTAAGGTATGTAATATGGTTCATCATCACGTATACATAAAGGTTGATTTTTTTTATTGTTTTTAGTTTTAATTAATGTTTGAAATAAGAATTAAATATTTACAAATTATAACATTCTTTACACTAATTACTTATTTTTTATGTTGTAGATTGTTAGGTGAATTTCTGTTACCATCGTCAAATATTTTACCTCGCACATACCAAGATTTAAATGCCATTATGAAAGAAATTGGAATGGACTATCAAGCTATAGATGGATGTCCCAATGATCATATTATATACTATGGACAACATGATTCGAAAATAGAATGCCCGCAATGTCAGACCAGTAGATATCAAACCGATCAACTAACAAAAAAGGTGCCTTGTAAGGTTCTTCGTCATATTCCCATAATTCCACGTTTGCAATGATTGTTCTGGTGTGAAAGCATAGCACATTTTATGGATTACCATGCATGTAATAGAAGTGGAGATGGTGTTCTTTGAATGCTTGTAGATGGTTATCCATTTAAGGAAATTGAGGAAAAATGGCCAGTTTTTAAAGATGAACTTCATAATGTTAGGCTTTCATTGGTTGTTGATGGTGTTAATCCATTTGGGGAGCTCAGGTCTATTTAATCAGTGTGGCCAATTTTTGTTATCAACAATAACATTCCTCCTTGGATGTTAATAAAGAGGGAGCACATAATGTTGACAATGATTGTTCCAGGTATGTAATGTTATCATTAATTTTCTAAATGTAAGATTTCATTTGTATTTCTTGTTGCATAATATCTTGTATTTATTTATTTACTTATATATTCACATCACGTTAGTAATTATGTGTAATTTCAAACAATTAGGTAGGTACCAGGTTAAAGATATGAATGTATATATTGAGCCTCTCATCGATGAGTTACTAAAGTTATGGGTTGGCATCACTATGTATGACGTTTGTAAACCAATAAGGCAGAAGGAATTTCAATTCCGTGAAATACTTATATGAACAATTCATGATGCCCCAGGACTAACACACTTTTGTGGTATGTAACAATCCATTTCACTTTAATTATAGTATATAATTATTTGAAGATACCATGCTGCATGTTTTTTTAAATAATCCCCTTCGTATAATTGACATAATTATTAATCCAACTTTTGCAGGTCTTCAAACAAAGGGTAGATTTGCATGTCCAGTTTGTGGTCCTAAGATCAAATCTCGACGTTCAAAAACTT
>JASDQU010206051.1:26126-48070 GCA_032191745.1 Picea mariana
AATCGATCGTTATTTGATTCTAAAGTATAATAAAACAAAACTAAAAAGATGTATACCAATATAAATATATATATAGAAAAATAATTACCTTAATGAAGGTATGCCAATCATGTGTTTTTACCCCACCAAATTCACCTTTCTTTGTTAAGATATTATTTATGTTTGAAGAAAAACCTGTGGGAAATTTTATTCTCCGAATGACCTCTTTTACATCATTGCTTTGTTTCTCTGTTAATAACCAGGGAAGTCTATTTTGATCTCTGTCACTATTTGATTGGATCCCACTTCGCATTGCATGATTAGCTTCCTGAATGTCACTACAAATCTTGATGACTTTTTCTTTATCCCTCCTACCATCTATGATTCACCATAATGTTTCTGTCACATTTTTCCTGATATGCATTGTATCAAACAAATGAGCTATTTTTAGGTCCTGATAGTAGGGAAACCTCATGAATTGAGAGGGATAACTTTTCATTCCTTGTGGGAGCCCATTGTTAATACCTTCACGACATTGATGAAGCATAAAATAAATTCAATAAAATAAAAATTCATAACATTACATATACAATATTACATAAACAAATTTCAATATACCATCTCGATGAATTTTTTTATATTCCAACTTCCATAGGTGAGGTGTCATTCTTCGTGGTTTTAATCCAATCTCTTCTTTCCCATTGAAAAGATGTTTTTCAATAGTATGATACCTATGGTTCTTAGAGAGGAAGTGCTTATACTCATCAAACACCTCCTTTCCTAAAGTTTTTGAACGTCGAGATTTGATCTTAGGACCACAAACTGGACATGCAAATCTACCCTTTGTTTGAAGACCTGCAAAAGTTGGATTAATAATTATGTCAATTATACGAAGGGGATTATTTAAAAAAACATGAAGCATGGTATCTTCAAATAATTATATACTATAATTAAAGTGAAATGGATTGTTACATACCACAAAAGTGTGTTAGTCCTGGGGCATCGTGAATTGTTCATATAAGTATTTCACGGAATTGAAATTCCTTCTGCCTTATTGGTTTACAAACGTCATACATAGTGATGCCAACCCATAACTTTAGTAACTCATCAATTGGAGGCTCGATATATACATTCATATCTTTAACCTGGTACCTACCTAATTGTTTGAAATTACACATAATTACTAACATGATGTGAATATATAAGTAAATAAATAAATACAAGATATTATGCAACAAGAAATACAAATGAAATCTTACATTTAGAAAATTAATGATAACATTACATACCTAGAACAATCATTGTCAACATTATGTGCTCCCTCTTTATTAACATCCAAGGAGGAATGTTATTGTTGATAACAAAAATTGGCCACACTGATTAAATAGACCTGAGCTCCCCAAATGTATTAACACTGTCAGCAGCCAATGAAATCCTAACATTATGAGGTTCATCTTTAAAAACTGGCCATTTTTCCTCAATTTCCTTAAATGCATAACCATCTGCCGGCATTCAAAGAACACCATGTCCACTTCTATTACATGCATGGTAATCCATAAAATGTTCTATTCTTTCACACCGAAATAGTCATTGCAAACGTGGAATTATGGGAATATGACGAAGAACCTTACAAGGCACCTTTTTTGTTAGTTGATCGGTTCGATATCTACTGGTCTGACATTGCGAGCATTCTGTTTTCGAATCATGTTGTCCATAGTATATAATATGATCATTGGGAAATCCATCTATAGCTTGATACTCCATTCCAATTTCTTTCATAATGGCATTTAAATCTTGGTATGTGCGAGGTAAAATATTTGATGATGATAACAAAAATTCACCTAACAATCTACGACATAAAAAATAAGTAATTAGTGTAAAGAATGTTATAATTTGTAAATATTTAATTCTTATTTCAAACATTAATTAAAAATAAAAACAAGAAAAAAAATCAACCTTTATGTATACGTGATGATGAACCATATTACATACCTTAGGATCTGTGTCATACAACTATTTGACAAACCATTCAAAACCTTTAAGTTCACCAACAATAATGTTGCAGAAAGAAGATTTTTTTTTGAACCTTCATAAAGTGGTTGTTATGCCTTCTCTAAAAGAGGTACGTCAAGATCACCAATGTCCTCATCATCATCCTCGTCCGGTCGAGCGAACAAGTTGGATCAATTCATGTGTCCCATCGTCTTCAACTATATCGTTATTATTGTCATCTTATTCCATAGGATCATTAACTTGATCTTCAATATTCAGAACTCCAAATTCTTTGGCACCTTGTAGTACAACATCATTTCTACTAGTACTTGGCATGTTCAAATGCTTAGGGGGGTAGCCTGACTTTATAATTACAAACAATCATGCAAAAATAGTGTACTGCATAAGAAATATTTAAACAATATAAAATTTTATAAATACAATCAATATAAAGATATAATAATGAATCTATAGTTTACTAAGGGATGATATTCATTCGGTCCACCTTCAACATGCCCATGGGTTCTGCAATGTCTTACAGCTGTTTGTATTAAAATTCTTCTGACTTTTGTGCTCCCACATTTAGCGCAAGGGAAATAACATATCTCGTCACCTCGTCCATAATATCTCCACATTCTTCATCACAACCAAAATATTGAGACGATTATGTTATAAAGTTCAGTGATGATGTGCTAGATCTATTCAATTCTTGAAATGCAATAGACCAAACCATACAATATATTTTACCACATAATCTTCAAAGCTTCACCATAACCAAGTAACATAATCAAACAACAGAATAGAACTAGGGCAAGAGATCAAGTCACATATAAGCATGGAAAAATTAGATGACATAAAAACTACATAAACATATGAGGTTATAAAATATTAAAGGAGACAAAAGAAAAAAAATATTTAACTAACCTTCAAAGTCTAAAATCCTCTTGCACGCCTTGAACAATGATCACAAAACTAAGCTCTGTAGATCAAATATCAATTTGATCTCTTAATAAACAAGCAAACCTTCACATAAAAATGAAGATTAACAGAGCTATAACACATAAAAGATGTCGCAACTATAACAAATTAGTCTAAATTAGGTTCGAATTAACTAATTTATAGATTCATCATTGTCGGAATTCCAACGACTATAACCCTAAATTAAGGTTGACCATTTTGAAGTCAATGACCATTATGTTGACCTACAAACGACTATATTAAAGTGTCGAAACTGGGCGTCGTACTTTCGATGACCTTAGAACATGTCGGAAATCCGACGTTATTGGGACTAATTTAGAAAATAATTAGTAAAATTTCATTTTTTTTTTTAAAAATCGACAAAAAAATTGATTTTATCACAATCATCATAATATTTCATCGGTTTTTTACCCTATATGTAATAGTGTGCTGGCTTGAAGCCCACAAGGTCAAAGAAGTCAAAGTTCTTTAAAAGAATAAATCATTATTTAAATGATAAAGTAAAGTGACAAAGTCAAGGTGGATTATTTAAATAATAAATAGAAGTGACAAAATCAAGAAAGATTATTTAAATGGTAAAGAAAGGTGACAAAATCAAGAAGGAATACTTAAATGATAAAGTATTGGAGAACTTTCTATTTATGGAAAATGGTTAACCCTAAAATAGGGAAAATAGGTTAAGTGACCTATATGATGAAAGTATGAATAAGATAGCTATGGACTCTTGCAAATTATCCTTTTTGTGGATCAATGGAGAGATTCTTGGGAGATTATCTTTTGGACTATTGATGAAGAGCTTCTTGTGAGAGCATATTTGGTGTGGATATCTTGAGCATGATTGAAGATCTATTTTGAGAAAGAGAGCGTGAGGAGGATCTCATGGTCGTATAAAATTTCCATCAATGTCAAAGATCTTGACGGAAAAAGTCTCGGAGCTTCAGAAACCCTAGTTTTCAAGGTGTATGCGGGCTGTAATGGGCCAGGGCACGTACATATGTGGGATGTATGAGGACAGGTTGCATACAGTGGATAAAATCATGAAGATTTTTGTTTGAGTTGATGACTTGTTGTTGAAGACTGTGGTAGGTTCTAGATCTGCATTCTATGGGCTCAAATCTATAACTGAGACACTAGTATTGTTGCATTATTGTCTTGATGGAAAGTATTGTTTGTTGTGTTGTGAATGCTTAGGGAATTATTGGTATGGTTGTTGTGATATGATTTATGTTGGTTGATGGAGTGAGAAGTACTCTTGTGATTCAGTGGTGACATGATTGCTATGGCATACTAGTTGTTTATACATGATTGAGATTGCATTCATATTGATTGGTTGTGGAGCATAAGTAAGCTATTGGAGAGCTTGGATGCGCTGTGACTAGCTGGTGGTTAGATTAGATAGTAAGACACAGAAAGTAAAGATAAATTGGTTGCAGAGGATCTGAGTTGGTCTTGAAGGACAAACCCTAAGAATCTCAAAAGGTATATGCATGTTGTTCTATACACTAGTTGCGTGCATACGCGGGCTGTAGTGAGCCAGGGCACATACACACGCGGGCTGCACTACTGACAGTACGCGTACCTATTGACAGATTGATATATGTTGAGGATTGTTGCCTCATCTCAGTTGATGTTGAGAATGTAAGCTAAGTCTTTCATATAGAGTTGGTTCTCTTGTAGAGTTGTACTCTATACAGTTGTTGTTCGAAAACCCTTGGATTGTTGTCCATAATAAAAAGAAAAATTGTACATACATCTTGTGTTCTTTGTGTTCCTTGTGATGATAACTTGTTGATGATATATTGTTGATATATGTTTCTGATATATGTTCACATATAACTGGTTATAAATGATAGCAATGGGTAAATGTTGAATGTTAATTAAGGAGTTTTGTGTAAAAGGGAAGTTTTGTGAAAAAGAGCCCACACTCATTCACCCCCCCCTCTAAGTGTGGTAGGTGTGTCCAAGACTTTGTTGATTGTGTATTTCCTTTAAATCACTATCAAATTTGAGGAGTCTAGTTTTATTTTTAAAATGTATATTCTAAATAACATAGTTCATGTAGGTAAGGTGAATTAGTGAAAGTGGCGAGAGGTATTCTAAACCAACAATGTAGTTAGGAAAGTTTCTAAGACTAGGTATTGTTGTTGTGATTCTCCTCTCCTTATTATTGTATATTACATAACCCATACAACCCCTCACCACAATATTATAACCATTATAAATCCTAACATCTAACCATTATAATCCCTAAACATAACTCTTAATACACATATCTTATAAACCCTATTAACCCTTAGCCTTATGACCCCTACTTCCACTAATCCCTCATCCTTATAATTCTTACATTATAACACCTAAATATTATCCTTATTGCTACAACTATCACCTAATGACTATAAGCCTTATAAAACCAAACCCAAACCCCTATAAATCCTTCAAAATTTAACATTACAACTTTTAAGAACTATATTCCACTAGCATTGTAAGAACTAATTATTAATCTTTATAACTCATAACCTGTATAATCCCTAATCCCAAAGACCTATAAAATTGATCCTAATAACACTTATAACCCTCAAAACCTATTACCACTAACGGATATATGAAAAAATGTTTCTGGCCCCTTCAAAACCTTAACAAAACTCTAATAAAAATTAATTTCCAAACCCTATAATATGTAATAACTAGAACTTAATCGATATAACCACTAACACTTACTTATATAATTGCTAATACTTGACCATTAACCCATATTAATCTTAACTCTTATTATCACAAAGATTTATAAACCATAATACACATATGATATTATTGAAATGATAGACATGGGCTCAAATTATTGATTTGACATTTGAGTAGGTCTATGTTCTGCTCATGATATTTTTTGTTTGTAATGATCTGGTATAGGTTTCTTTAAAAACAAACACTACAAAATTCACTAGCATTACTTTATTTAAAACTAAATTCCTTTATAGGGTATGTCATGTTCATTTTTGTATCTTCGGACATGTATTCTCACATGACCCTACATGTTGGGCATGTGGGAATCATCGCGGGCACCACATCACACTTTTGATTTGGTGAAAATATTGGATATGAATGGGTGATTCATGGGTTTGGTGATGGTATTTGTGGGCTTGTTTTGGGGCTTCACACCCACAAGGAAAGCCTAATTTTATGTTTACTTTTGGAGGGGATTCTATGTTGACCCCTAAGTATTGTATATAAAGAAGAGAGGTCATTGTGACATCACACATCATGTAGAGAGAGTGGAGACATGATGGAGATAGCATAAGTGAGTTTGCACTTGTTCTACGACAATTGGTGATCTTGGTAAAGGGAAATTCTGCAACGTAGTGAATATGGCCTTGAAGAGAGAAGTGAAGAAGGTCACATGTGTGGAGTTAGTGTTTAATACAATACATGGTTTGTAGGAGGACAAAGTTCATATATGTGCGGGTTGCAAAAGGATGAATCATGTATAGAGTATATGTGGATTGCAATGGAGAAAACAACATATATACGTGGGTTTCCAGTAAGGTGAATCGTGTATATGACTTTATGGGCATGTACATATCCATACAAGATGACAGGTGATGTCAACAGGTCGTACAAGTGGTCTATAGTAGATTTGTGTGCAAAAGATATTTCTAGGGATATTATTGAGGTTTGGCTTTCTATTTTGTATGGTTATTGGCGAACAAGGTTGTTCTTAGTTTTTGGTTACTTTGGAGGACAAGGTTGTCCTCATATTTTGGTGATATTGTATTGGTCGGGAGGGATGGTTTTTCGCTCAGGATTCCTGATATTAAAAATATTACATAACTGAAATTTGTGTCTCATGTGTATTGATGATTCATCTCTAAGATTTGTTTTTCGTTGCATATGTTTTCAATCAATGATTTTAGTGTAAAGTTGTTCAGTGATAAGAGATAGGGTTTTACTGTTAGATCACTAGGAAGAAATTTTCATATCTGAAATTAGTCATATAGAGTTGCATGTGAAAATTGACATGGTATTAGAGGTTGTGATATGAACAGAAGGGGATCATCTTGAGACACATTTTGGATACAACACTGGAGGAGTGTTGTTCTTGTTCTTATTCTTGTTTTTTGAAGGTCATAAGTGAAATCTCTGGGAGGGAGATACAATGATGGTTGTAGGTAGCAACAAGTTAGATGGTCTCTGGTTTAAGAAATGGAGCAAACTATCTAGACGAGGAGTTGTGGGATATTGCAACTTGGTGGTGTGGCAGTTTGGGAGTTCTTATGGATTGGTGGAGAGCTCGGATCACAATAGTATGTTGTGAATAAGATTTCCAACCTCATGGATGGAATTTCGGTGACTTATCATGGTGAGTCACAATGGGTGCAGCTCAGGTGCCTTGGAATGGATGAGATTGCTTTAGACAATTGGCAGGTTGATGAGATAGATTCTTCATTGGGACTGAGAGTTTCACATTGTCGAGGTATGACAATGTATGTAGTATTTGACCCGGGAGGATGAGGACACTTTAGAGATGAGTTGTATAGGTCTAGAGTGGATTAGACTGAGTGTCCAAATGCAGCTCGAGACTATTTAGACGAGGACACATGATCAATGGTAGCATATGCAGACACAAATATGTTTTGGTGACTTGGATGATGGACTTGGGTAGTAGTTCATTGGAAGGTCATGAATTGGAGAAGCATGATTATTTCCTTGGAGGATTACACGGTTCTTATACTATGGAAGCCATCGACACATGACTGGGGCACATGATTTGTTCTTGATATTCACAATGTCTTACTCAAGTATGTATGAGGATCTTAGTAGGAGGACCAGGCATGTACTACAAGGATATGGAGTAGTGGTATTCCATATGGAGTCAGGGGGTGTGTTGTGAGTGGAAAATGTGTTATGCATGCAAGGAGTGTGTTCTCAGCCTCAAGGTTTGATGAGTAGGACTATGTCATGTTGTTCGAGGATGGACATGTATTATTGGATGTTGAGTTGGTATTCCCAAGTTTTGGCAACATTTTGTGCAGGGGATCTGTGCACAAGAGATGTTGTGAGGGTTTGAGAGGATATTGATTGATTGTATTTAGAAGGAGACTTGGCTGGTGTCCAGAGAGGATACAGATGGTTTGAGTTTCATGACTATGGTCATTTTTCTTCATAGTGTCCAGACCAGAGGGGAAGGGTAAGAAGGAAAGAGGCCTTGACAACAGAGGTTGATGAGGTTGTAGACAGCTTCGAGAGGGATATCTTTTTGGTCTCCACCCTTTCAGGTACAATCTACAATAGGGGGACTTATTTGGTGGATAATGAAGAATCTTTCCATATGCGATCCAAAAATGGAAGGATTAATTAACAAATTGACTTAATTAGATGATCATATTTTATTAAAGAGTTCATCCATTAATTAACCATGCTGCAAATAAGATAATTAAATAGCAATAAGAATGAGACAAAGACAACAAGAACTTGATAACAAAGTTCACCAATGTGTGGCTACGTCTTTGAGCCCGCTTCCAAGTGGAGGACCTCTATATTGATCTTCAAATGCTCAAGTTCTCATTAAAATGACTCTTTGATGTTACAAACAGGCTTTTGATCTGCTGTACAAGACCTCCTTGTGCATATGCACACATGCCTCAATAAACTCGTCTCAAAACATGACAAGATGCCCCTCAAAACATGAGAAATGGGCTAAAAAATCCAACTCTTCTTCACATTCCCTGCATAAAAAGTACCCTATAAAGCTCAATAAGCCTGGTTTATATAGTTTTTAGGCTCATATGAGGAATCCCAACTTCCCTCAATAATCTGGCCTCTTTTTGGGATCAAATCCCCCTTCAAATGGCCAAAATATCCTCAAAAATGCCCAATTTGGGCCAAACTATAGGAGAAAAACCAAACTGTGCACAAAAAAATCAAAATAAGCCTATTAGGTTTAGGCACGCACACAAAAGTAGGTCACATGATAACTAAGGTGGCCAAGCGCTAGCCCTTTGGGCTACACGCTGGCCCCTAGCCCTCAAAACATGGTCATGTGGCGTTATACAATGGGATCGCGCCCCTCATATCGTGCCTAATGCCCTGGTTATGGCTCTGTAGAATATGATGGAGGGTTCTAACCAAATCACACCCCTTGATTTTATGGTTGAGTCGTTAGACAAATGCGTCATTCCCTGGTTGTATGCCATGACAAGAAACCTCACCACTTTACACCATAGAACCACTTTAATTATATTAAAGTGGGTTTTGACCCATAACATAATCTTTTGCACGTTGGCCAATGGTCCTCTCCTAATAATTTTCACTCAATCAGAGGTCATGGGATCGAAACCCATGAACTCCAACAACATTTAAACTACTAACCAGTGATAGGGTGCCACGTGGCAACCCATGTCTGGGCCACGTGGCACCTCTTCATTTTCCTGCTTAATATGCCACTTGTCAACTTCTGAGTGGATCTTCCCCATGCCTAGTCAACTACTCTTATGCTGCCACATGTCTCAATGCTATGCCAGCATGGTGATGTCATTTTGATATCATGCTGATGTCAGCATTGACGTTTTTGCCTGTTGACTTTTTACCTGTTTGGGAAAATGGTGAGAGTGTGATTACTCTCGCATACAATGTCTATTTGAGAAAGTAAATATATGGCTGGAATCATCACAATGAGCCATTCGCAATGGAATTGGATTCATTAAATTCTGGGAACTTTCATTTTTGAGCCTTTTCTAGACCTGAGGAGCCTCCTAGATCATTCCTCCGCACTTGGAAGCTTTTGGACAACCAAAAGTCTGGTATCAGTTGGTAACTAAGTGAGGATAGTGTTTCCTAACCTTTCCAGTCTCCATCCACTTGGCTTGACTTGGATTTGTTCCCTTTAATCCTACTCGAAGATACTCCACATCGCCCCTCCAAGAAGTTCATAATCTTTTGTCCAAAATGGTGTCTTCCTGCAACTCGTTCATATATTCAGGAGAAAAATATTCTATGGTAGGAATATGAACATTCTCTCCTTGATCCTAGATCATAGGAGGCTCATACAATCGCAAGTTTTCCACATTTACAACTGAATAAATTTGCATATATGGAGGCAATTCTAACCAGAAAGCATTAGTACCAATCTTGTCTAAAATTTTAAAAGGACCATAACGAATTGGTTTAATCTTTTTACCTTGTCCTTATATCCTTTCCTTGTTGATGTATATCTAGACTTGATCTCTTGCTTTGAACTAATGACCAACTCGATGCATATCATGCCTCGCTTTGTACTTGGCTTGGCTTTTCTCCAAGTGTTCTTGTATCGCCTGATGGATCAACTGGGTCCGTTAAATGAACTTTGTAGCCCTGTCCACATCACCGTGTCCTTCTGCTGCAACGTATTTCCCAAACACAAAATCCAAAAGAGACTTTGGAAAGTACCCCAAACATGTTTCAAATGGATATCTTTGAGTAGAAGAATGCTTGGCTCGATTATACGCATGTTGTACATAACACAAATGTTCATCCCAAAACTTACGATGTTTGTTGCAATATGTCTAAAGTAGATACACTACTGTCCTATTCACCACATTTGTCTGCTTGTCCATCTGTGGATGAAATGTTGTGCTCTTATTTAACCTGGTGTCCATAATTTCCGACAAGCTTGACCAAAATTTCCCCAGAAATATGGAGTCTCGATCATACACAATAGAAGTAGGTAACCCAAAATGAACCCATACATTTTCAAAGAACATTTGAGTTGTTTGTTCAGCTGTGACTTGTTTTTTACAAGGAATTAGGACACACATCTTGCTGAACCTATCCATAACAAAATACAGGTAATCATGACCTTTTCTAGACATAGGCAATCCCCCCACAAAATCCATAGATACACTTTCCCATGGTCTAGAAGGAATAGGAAGTGGTGTACAATCCTAGATTTTTGTTACTTGGTTTGCTTATTGTATACATAGTACATCCCTTTACGTACTTAGACACATTTTCATGCATTTGAGGCCAATAACAAAATCTTTGTAACTGAGCAACTGTTTTGTCTACACCAAAATGCCCTACTATAATAGAAGTATGTGCCTCCCTGATGACATGGAATCTTTCACTTTCTGGAATACCAAATTTTCCCAAATGATACAAAAGTTTGTCTTTAATATGATAATTCAATTCTTCTTCTCTTTTACCATTACTTAAAGTTGCATAGACTTCCTTAAAATCTTTGTCCTCAACATATTGTTCAATGTAACTTTCATGAGTGATTGAATTGTGCTTAAGGATTGTAGCAATTGTACTACAAGGCCTAGATAGCATATCAACAACTTTATTATGAATTCCCTTTTTATATCTGATGACCAAGTGAAATTGTTGTAAAAACCTCATCCATCTAAAATTCCTTGATTATTGTAGCTTAGTTTGTGATTGTAGATACTGTAATGATTGATGATCAGTGTGTATTATTGTTTCTTTTCCCATTAAGTAATGTTTCCACTTCTTAACACTTTGTACTAGAGCATACAATTCTTTATCATAGGTTGGATAGTTAATTATTGTTGTAGTAAAGGTCTCAAAATGATAGCATATGGGTTTTTCGTGTTGCATCAACACTTCCCCCATGGCATAGTCACTTGCATCGATTTCAATTTCAAAATATTGTTGGAGATCTAGAAATGCCAAAAAAAGAGCTATACTAATCTTTACTTTCAAAGTATCAAAAGCCTTATGTTGGATTCCTCCCCACTGGAATCCCCTTTTCACACTTGTCAAAGCATGTAAAGGTGTTTCAATCAAATAGAAGTTTGCAATAAACTTCCTCCAATACTGTGTTTCTCCCATGAAGCTTCTTACTTCAATTACATTTGTAGGATTTCTCCAATTTACAATAACCTCAACTTTAGAGGGATCAATCTTAAGCTCTCCACCCCCTACAATGTAACCCAAATATAGAAGAGATGTTTTTCCAAATTCACATTTTGACAACTTTACAAAAAGTTTCTCTCTTTGCAACACTGAAAGTATCTGCCTAACATGTTGGACATGATCTTCCCTGGTCCTCCTGAAAATAAGAATATCATCTAAGTAGACTATTACAAATTCATCAATGAATGGCATAAATGCCTCATTCATAACCCGCATGAAAGTAGCAGGTGAGTTAGTAAGCCCAAATGACATCACTAACCATTCAAACAATCCCTGTTTTGTTTTAAAAGTAGTTTTCCATATGTCTTGTTTAGCAAACCTGATCTGATGGTAACCACTTCTTAAGTCTAACTTCGTAAAATAAACCACATGTTTTAGTTGATCTAATAAATCATCAATGCAAGGAAAAGGGTGACAATTTTTTACCATGATTTTTTTCAAGGCTCGAAAATCCATGCACTTGCACCATGTGGCATCTTTCTTTGGCACCAAGATGATAGGTGACCCACATGGAGAAGCACTAGGTCTGATGACCCCTTGTTTAACCATCTCTTGTACCTGTTTCTTTATCTCCACATTTTCCAAAACTCATAGCCTGTACATGCCAATGTTAGGAAGAGGAACATCTCGCTGCAATTTTATCTCATGTTCAACTTGTCATTTTCGAGGTAATCCTTTCGAGATTTGAAATAACTCATCATAGTTAGAAACAATTCTAACTAAATCATCTTTTATATTTGTATCACAATCTTTGAAAATACCAATTCTGACAGTGTCTTTAGATTTTACCACCATTAAGAGATATCTCTTACTAACATTTACAATCCTCTTCATCTGTTCTGAGTTGATTAGTGAAAGATTCAATTTCTTCTGGTGATCCCTTACACTATATCCTTTTCCGTCTTTAGTTAATGGATACGTATTGTCTTCACGATAGAATATTTCTTTTCTATCATACAAATATGGACTCCCAAGTACAATACCACATATATCTAGTGGAACCACATCCAACTCAACCTCATCTATGAACTGTGAATTAATCACAAACTTTAGGACACATTGTCTATCCACTTACAATTGATTATCATTATGAATCCATCCTAAAGGATATGGTTTCTTATGAGGTTTAGTGATTAATCCAAACTTTTTAACCATTGCTTCTGATATCAAATTTACTTGTGAGCCACTGTCAAATAGAGTATCAATTTTTGTACGTTTGGAAATTACTCTTATATGAAAAAAATTTGTTCGTTTGACCTCATCAACTTCATTATCAACTTTTAAATACTGAATTGAAAAACTTATACTAGCTTCATAATTTTTACCTTTGATTCCCGTGACTGTGACCTTTGTCTCATCTCCTGAATCTGACCCCAAATCGTTTTGAGTTGTTGCGGTCATCTTTGGTTTTCCTTTTTTCCCGAACTTTGTTGGTTTCAACTCTGGGTGAAGGATCCAACAACGATCCTCATTATGGCCTTATTTCTTGCAATGAGTACATGTAGGTTTTTCCTTCTTCACTATATTAGTTTTCTTCCCTTTGAAATTCTCCTTACCCTTGCCTTTGATATTCCTTGAGTAGGTTTAAATGGTTTTACAAAATCAACATTTACATTCTTTCCTCTAGATTCAAGATGAGTCGCTTGCACACACACCTCATCTAAACTAGTTGGATTAAACATAATAATGGTATGTCGTAAATAACTATGAAAAACACCTATATACTTAAGCAATGTCTCTTGAGTATCCAATGGTATTCCCAACAATAAATCTCTTTTGCGAAACTCTTGTGTATAACTTTCAACAATTTGTCCTTTTAACCGTCTAAAGTTCTTCCATGACATAATAACTTGTTGCAAGTAAGCTAGAGGAAAAAAATGTTTTCGTAAAGCAGATGTAAAATCAAGCCATGAAGAGAGAGTCTTACCAAACTTCTTAATAACATGTTTTGTTCTGCTTTCCCACCACACAAGGGCGGTACCTCCCATCTTGAGACTAGAAAGATGGATCATAGTCTCCTCATCTATGATTCTTTGTATCCTGCAATACACTTCAATTTGTCTTATCCAATTATCTAACTTTTCTGCATTTAGTTCTCCATCATATAAAGGAAATTCAAACTTAACATCAAGTTTTAACAAAGGCATATTGGACTTATGCTTGTGTGTTTGTTTTTTTATGGTAGATGTTATAGAATGAGAACTAGCATTTGAATTATAACTGGAAGAAGAAGGAGAAAATGGTGGTGAAGGTGGCGTTGGAGGAGGCCTTGAAGATTCTCCTTTCCCTTCATGTTTACCCTTCATAAAAATATCTCCCAAAACCTGTTTCTTTCTCTACAAGAAATCCTCATATATCACTTTGACTATTTATGACATGGATAAAAGTGCATCTTCAAGCTTCTTGGTTCATGGAGAAATTTTTCCTTCTTAATCCATTCTTTTCTTTCTCAACAATTGTTCTATCTCAGGAATGAATTCAGCCAATGATACTTATCCTCTCTAAGATTTGGATCTTGTGAGCATCCAACCTTGTGTTGAGTTGTGAAAAAGGTACAAATATCCTCCTTATTCTCATGGTTTATGATATAATCTTAATTGACTTTTCTATTAATTAGGAATAATTAGGATAGGAAATGATTAAAATGTCTTCTAGAAATATTATTGAGTAATATTAGATAAATTCTAATATTCAGTTGGAATTGTTTGATTTTGTTGCAGGAATGGATAAATATTGTCAAATACAATATAGTTAAGGAGATTTTGAAGATGCGTAGGCTATTGGAGGTCAAAGACATTAGGTGCAAAGCAGTTTTGAGAAAGATTGATTCTTTATTTTGTAACTTTATAAATAGTAAAAGAAATCTTGAGGATCTCTCGATCCTCGGGATAGCTTAATTTACCCATATCATTGTAATATATAGAGGGTAATGAATCCTAGAAAAGATCATCTAAGAATTTTATCCAAACATTCAGAATTCGAAATTGCTCTGCGAAAGCAGTCTTTTGTAAATGTTGTACCAGTCATGGAATTAATAGAATCTTTTGGCGTTTTCACTATTCTTGCATACTAAGTTTCTAGTAGAAGTGCTTCTGAGGACCGAGGGCCTAGTCTAAAGGAGTTACTGTCTCAATCTGTAATTGTATCAGTTTGATTTCCATTCTTTGACTTAAATCTCTTTTGCAATAGTTAAGATAAATGCATGAGTATGTTGATGTTTTTATATTGTTTGCTTACAGAAGATAGATTTTTCCTCTGAATCTTATCGATTTATGTTTCAGTTTACATTGTTGTATTTTACTTCTTTACAGTTCCTATTCATTTCATACACGTTGTTCCTTTCGCTTAAATTAGCATTTGATGTCCCTTTCTCTTAAATTAGCATTTGTTGTTCCATTCGATTAGATTACATTTGTTGTTCCTTTCGATTAGATTATATTTGTTGTCCCTTTCGATTAGATTACATTTGTTGTTCCTTTCATTTAGATTATATTTTTTGTTCCTTTCGATTAGATTACATTTTTTGTTCCTTTTCACAGAAATAGTAATTCGTTGTTTCCTTTCCAGCAAGTTGATTAATAGTTGATAGATTAGTTCTGCAAGTATTTTCCTAGATTAGATTATTTCTTCTTAGTAGATGAATTCAATAGATTAGTTGATTCCTTTAATTCACAACATGTTATTAATCAGATTTCAATTCTGTTAAGTAAGATCTTAGTTTCAAAGGCCTTAATGAACATGTGAGGAACTTGATTGTCGATAAACTCAGATTTTCTTTAACTACATGATTTTAGCCTCTACATCTAGCTGCATAAACTTTGTTGATATTCTTGAGACAAAAGACGAATCCTCAGGTTGATAAACTAATGTTAAACTAAGGATGTTTTAGAACATATTTCGAGCCCAACATTTTGGCGCCATTGTCGGGGAGAGTGTCAAAGATAGCACAGATTGTGTCTCTGAAGGGTGAGGTATTGAAAACTGAAGGTAAGAACCTACGTGTGCAATAAGTAAAATGATTATGTCAGCAACTACCTTCAGCTGATTCATAGAGGTCACATAGGTACTTAGAATTTTGTGTGAAGTGTTTATGAATAAGAAGAAAGAACTTGAAAAACCAAAACCCCTACCAAAAACTACAAAATCCCAGGGCCCGATGGCCCTTGGAAGAAGCACTTTCATAGACGAAATCATCCAGGAGAAGTTCTACCTGAATCCCCCAGGCAACAAATTCACCAACTGCATCCCATGTTGAGGTTGATAGAAGAACTGAAGGGACTAAACAAATTTTTCAAAATACAGATCTTCCACCTCTCAACCCTTTAGACAAGGGAAACTCTTGTAATATGGAGGAAGGAGAAGGGGAGACTAGCGGGGTTTCTAAGGAAAACCCATCACCACCACCTGATCCTGGATCTCCTGTGATAGGAGAAGGTATACCGGAAATCCCAGATATATGTAGTGTGATTAAATTCCCTAGGGGATCAAGTAATCAATCACCTCAAATAGAGCACCCAGGACAAGAAATTACTGAATATTATTGGCACATTTTTTACCAAATGGCAAAACCAAATCAACCATGAGCCTAGAATTCTACTTTGGAATATCCGATAGTTGATCCAGTTGCTAATGGCCCCATGAAAGCAATCCCCTTACAAAACCTGACAACCTTTCATGGATTAATTTCAGAGGAACCTGATGCATTCTTATTCGAATTTGATGTCCTGTGTACAGGTTATGACTATACCTCTGAACCCCAAAAACTGAAGTTGTTACCTTCCACTTTTAAAGGAGAAAATTTTCTCTAGTTTATGGGATTAGGAGGAGGAGCTGTAAATTCATGGGATGAAATTAAACAAGCCTTCTTGACAAAGTATCATGATTATTGTAGAACCAGGGATCTAAAAGATGAAATCTTTCAAATGACTGCAAAGGAAAACGAGACATTAGAAGAATATGTTAAAAGGTGTCAATACAATTTGCAAAGATCTCCTTATGGTACATTACCAAGTGAAGTACTTAAAGTCGCTTTGATAAAATGAACGAAGGATGAATGGGTAGAAACATTTAATTTAATGGGGAAGGGTGATATTTATCAAGAAACTTATGATAACATTGTCCAATTATGCATCAGGTGCTAGTGTGGAAGTACACGGACCAGATCAGGGATGCAGGATCCCCTCACTAGAAATAGAAATATTACCAGCAGGGGTGTTACCCAAGCAGAATTCGGCAATCTCTTAGAAAAATTCAAAACTGACATTTTGAGCACTTTGACTACACAATTGGATGTCTTATAGGCTAAACAGAAACCAGCAGAAGCATAACAAACCTTGGCCATATTTTGCTACCGATGTAGAAAGAAACATGGTCTGAGATAATTCCCTTTGGATGTGGTTTGGGTTTACGCCATTTGTGCCAAAGATCATGCAATGAAGAAATGTTCATCATTCCCAGAACTAAAAGTTGTCTTTAGAGAAGAAGAAAAGGAAACAGAACCATTATATCTGATGGCTCAGCATCGCTAATGGTAGGCCCGTCCTCTAGGTACACTATAGGATCCCTCTTCTTTCTTTTATGGGAAGTATAATCAGTAGCAAAATTCTGGAAACACATGGTAAGGACAATAATTTGCTAACCCCACTTGGCAGTCCCAACAATATCCAACTACAAATCCCACTTGGCCAAATCAACCAGTTGCAAATCCCACTTGGAAGAATCAAACAGTTGTAAATTCCACCTAGCCTAACTCACAATACCCTACCTCATATTGGAAAAATTCAAACAACAACCCCTATCCTTCACAGTGGTCCAACATAGCTGCCCAAACCCCCAATTGGACCCAAAATTGGCACCGCCCCATGGGCATGACCAATCAACCCATGGGTATGGCCCCTCAAAGTCAACCCACTTTACAATCTCCACTCCAATTACCCCATAACCCTCAACTGCAATTGCACCCCCAATTACTAGATCAACCCCACCCAAATCCTAATAATAGACCAACCCAGCTTGTGTAGATTATTGAGAATGTGGATGGGGAAATCAACTTTGTAGGGTGAAACGAACTCTGGTTGAGGTCATAGCACATAATTTATCCTGAATAAAGTAACATCCACCAAGATCATGAGAATGAAAATAATATACAACCAACAATAATACCCTCATCTATGGTCATAATGGAAGAAACAAAGCAGAGAGGAAACACAGTCGAACAACAGAATCCTGATGAGGATTTAACACCTCCTCTCTCGTTCCCCGAAAGGTTGATGATAGAAAAACCAGCTGTGTATCCGACATCGTAGGGGAACTCAAGAATCTATATGTTAAGATTCCACTCCTGCAGGCTCTATAAGACATCCCAATTTATGCAAAGACAATTAAGGAATTATGTGGGAAGAAACCTGTTAGGAAAGTTAAAAATTCATCATCAACTATTCACGTGGTAGGAGCCTTGTATAATATTATTTTAGGTAGACAGGAACCGGTCAAATATGCAAACCCAAGGAATTCCATAGTAACAGTTCAGATACAGGGCCATTCTTTTCCAAATAAACTAGCGGATTTGGGGGCAACCATTAATATCATGAGCATCAAGACATGCAACACCCTGGGTTTCGCCTCTTTCGAACCTACCCCAATTATGTTACAATTGGTTGATCAATCAGTGGTTAAACCAGTCAGCACATTACAGGATATAGCAATTTTAGTCAACTCCTGGGAATATCCAGATGACTTCCTCATTATCAACCCAAGAAGTGGACTTGATGGGCATCCATTAATACTAGGAATACCATGGATTGCATCAACATATGCATCCATAGGATGTCACATGGGAAACATGAAAATTGCTAGAGGAGGTGCTACAAATAACCTCATCCTATATGCTCCAGCTAAACCAATCCTGTCCATCATACATCCATAGTTTCCACCACCTAGATATCCAGAAAAGTATCTACAATTTCCTCTCATACTGGAAGAATCTCTCAGACTCAAGAACCAACTAGAATATGACGTGATCAATAGCTTCATTAACAACCTAGCCGTTATGAGTAATCCAATATGCCAAATGCTAAAAGTTGTTCTAGATAAGGAAGCACAGGGATATACGCTAGAAGAATTGATGGAACAACAAATCCCCACTACCATTGTCCATAATAGAAAATCAGTTGAGATTGCACCAGGTTTTTGAATATAAAACAACAAAAATTGATTCAGATCCTTTCTAAATATCAGCAGGATTTTGCTTGGGAGTATCCTGACATGAAGGGCATTGATCCACAACTCTGCACACATCATATTTATATTGAGAAATATGTCCGACATATCTGACAACCCCAAAGAAGATTTAATCCTCACCTCAGGGGCGTTGTTAAAGAAGAATTACAAAAATTGTTGGATGTAGATTTTATATATCCTATTTCAGATAGTCAGTGGATTTCCCAACTAGTCATCGTTCTCAAGAAGAATGGGAAATGGAGAATATATGTAGATTACCAAACACTCAACAAAGATACTTAGAAGGACCACTTCCCCCTACCCTTCATTGATCAGGTCCTTGATACTTTATCAGGGAAGGAGTTTTTCTCCTTCCTAGATGGTTTTTGTGGCTATAATCAGATCCAGATTGCCCCGAAAGATCAAGGTAAAACTACATTCACATGTCCCTAGGGTGCCTTTGAATACAGAGTATTTCCCTTTGGATTATGTAATTCTCCAGCCACATTCCAAAGGGCCATTGTGAGCATCTTTTCTGATCTAATTAATGAAGGTATTGAAGTTTACATGGATGATTTCACCCCTTATGGCGATGACTTTGATCAAGATCTAAGCAATCAGGAGAAGGTAATGGAACGATGCATTGCTACCAAGTTATTTTTAAGTCATGAAAAATGTCATATGATGATGACTGAAGGTGTGGCACTAGGGCATTATATTTCTGCAAATGGAATCAGGGTAGACCCATAAAAAATAGAGATAATCCTTAATCTGCCTACACCACGCACAGAAACTGAGGTACATAGTTTCCTTGGTGCTTTAGGATATATCACAGATTCATGGAAAATTTTGCAAGAACATTTGCACCTTTACATGCTTTAACTGGTAATGTGGAATTTAAATGGTATGATAAGTGTGATGTGGCATTCAGAGAACTTTAAAAATATGGTTTCGACAGCACCAGTGCTGAGAGGACCAAAATGGAAAATACCATTCCACATCTCCACAGATGCATCATATATCGCCATAGGCGCTGTCCTTGGACAGGAAGAATACAAGAAACCTTACGGTATTTATTTTATTAGAAAAAATCTTACTCCTGCTAAATTAAATTATACAGTAATAAAAAAAGAATGTTTAGCCATTATACATGCTATTAATAAATTTTGTCACTATATAACATGATATCCAGTTATTTTGTATATTGATCATTCTACTTTTAAATAATTAGGTAATAAACCTATTAATAATGGACGAGTTACTCGATGGTTATTACTATTGCAGGAATTTGACATTACCATCAAGGATAGACCTGGAAGAGAGAATCTTGTTGCAGACTTCTTGTCTCGCGTACCCAAAATAGATGATTCTTTGATAGTTGAAGACCAATTTCCAGATGAACATTTGTTCATTGTCACTATTAAGCCACCTTGGTACACTGATGTGGCAAATTATCTGGCAGCTGGGAAACTACCAGCACACCTATCATCAAGGGAAAGGAAACCGATCGTTCAACATAGTGCATGAATCACCTGGATTGGTGGATATATTTTCCACACAGGGGTTGATATTTAGATCTGAAGACATGTAAGAGATGACGAAATATACGACATACTGAAGGCAAGTCATGATGAGCCCTATGGTGGACATTTTGCAAACCGCAGGACTCGGCATAATATTTTACAGATGATCTATTATTTGTCCTCAATATTCAAAGATGCAAATAAATATGTCTAGACCTGTGACAGTTGTAAAAGGATGGGTTGACCAGTCCAAGCTGATGAAATTCCCTTGCAAGCACAAGTAGTCGCAAAACCTTCCGAGAGATGGAAACTAGACTTTGTTGGCCCCTTCAACCCAAAATCAAACCAGAAGGCCTATATACTAGTTGCAATAGACTACATGACCAAATGGGTAGAGGCAGAAGCCTTATCAAATACAACAGAGGAAGCAGTCATTAAATTTCTTTTCAAATTATTTGTACGCTATGGATTACCCAGGGAAGTAATCACTGATGGAGGGTTGCAATTTATATCCCATAGAATCATGAATACCCTGAACAATTATCATATTAAACACAAAGTTACTTCCCCATACCAGCCACAGGAAAACGGGAAAGTATAAAGTACCAATAAAGTCTTGGAGGCAATTGTGACAAAAACAGTCTCAACAAACCATTAGAATTGGGCAACCGAGCTCCCAAACTCCTTATGGTCTTATCATACAATGTGGCATAACACCACTGGATACTCTCCTTATGATTTGGTCTATGGTAAATAACCTATATTTCCAACTGAGTTTGAGATCAAGACTCTAAGGATGGCCCAGGATATTGGACTAGATCTTACAGAGGCACATAAACAACACCTACAACAACTCAATTAGTTGGACGAAGCACACATGTCCACCTTGCAGTGCACAACTGTTATTCAACAATAGAGAGATATATGGCACGATAAACATATCAAGAAGAAATCCTTCCAGAAACGTGATTGGGTGCTTCTCTATGATTCCAGATTTTAGGATTTTCCTAGAAAATTACAGACAAGGTGGTTGGGACCATATGAAATTAATGAAGTTCATGATAATGGCACTGTCACATTAGTTACCATCGACGGATATGGTTCTCCTTTTCTGGTAAATGGACATCGACTATGAATATACCATCAACCACCTTCAAAAGAATCCTTCTACCAAGAAGTAAGTAAGGACCCTATTGTTTAGATTCTAGCTGGATAGAAAGGTAACCCAACAACTTCAACTTCATAAATGATGATTTTTATCAACACTATACATATTGTGTTAAGGTCCTAACCCGCACATAGGTAGATCAATGTATTCAGATGTAATAAAGGTCAATATTAATAAGA